>VDFB02353493.1:120140927-120285323 GCA_007258455.2 Sequoia sempervirens
ATAATCAATTACCTCTACTTGGGAATAACCCTTCACAACCAACCTTGCCTTGTATTTTTCCACACTTCCATCCAGACCTATTTTATTTTTCAATACCCATTTGCAGCCAATAGCTTTTATGCCTTTAGGCAAGGGCACCAAACTCCAAGTATCATTATTTTCTAATCATGCCATTTCTTCATTCATGGCTTCCAACCAATAGTTTGAATCAGACATTCTAAATGCATCTTTCACAATCCTAGGTTCATTAATGCTAGAAATTAAAACATAGGCACAAGTAAAATCTATCAAATAAAACCCATACCTATCAGGTTTCTTTCTTTCACGAGTTGACCTCCTCACTTGCTGAGGCTGAGGTTCTTCTTCTTCCTCAATTTTAGGTACATTTTGAATTTTGAATTTCTCTTTATCTGTTGTCGAAGGAACTTTAACTACATCCTTTTTATTTTTTGATTTTGTCTCTAACTACAGATCCAAGGTAGAAGGCTTTAGCTCATGAAAGATAACACTTCTGTTGTACAAAACCTTCTCCATATCAGGATTCCAAAGCTTGTATCCTTTTAGCCACCCAATATATTAACCAATAAAAATACATTTTGATAGCCTTGTTCTCAATTTAGATCTTTTCTCATCGACACATGTGCATGTATACCTCCTGACCAAAACACAAATGTAATGCAGAGCTGCTTTAACCCATGCATTTAAAGGTGTTTGCTCCAACAAGGGCCGAAGTCAGGAAAACGGTTTATCAAGTAACATGTTGTAGCAACTGTCTCAACCCAAAACTTCTCCTCCAAGCCAGCACTGCTCAACATACTTCATGCTCTTTCCATCACTATCCTGTTGAACCTTTCTGTAACTCCATTTTGTTGTGGAATGTAAGGTGTAGTTTTATGTCTTTTAACCCCATGATCTTTATAGTACCTCTCGAAATCATCAGAACAAAATTCACTGCCATTGTCAGTCCTTAAACATTTTATTTTCCTTCTAGTCTGACAAGGTTCTTAAATTCCTTAAACTGACTGAACACTTCTAATTTACTTTTCAAAAAATAAATAAATGTTCTTCTCAAGTAATCATCAATGAATGATACATAGTACCTTGACTTAGACAAAGAAGGAACATTCACTAGACCAAAAACATCAGAATGTATATAATCAAGCAAACCAGAAGATTTGTAAGGACTGGAATAAAATGAAACACGATGCTGTTTACCATATATACAATGTTCACAAAACTTGAATTCGAGGTTACAATCTTCAAGCCCTTCAACCGGGTTTTTATTCTTCAAGGTTTTTAAACCTTTCTCACCAATGTGGCCTAGCCTATGATGCCAGAGCATAGTCTTTTCTACTGGAAGTTTAACTTCCATAGAGTTTACACTATCAGGAATATTTACATTCTTTTCTCCATGAGTAGATTTATGTGACTTGGCAGAGACACTATTGCATTGAACAACATGTGCATCCAGCTTGTACAAGGTACCAATGCGAGCACCCGTTGCTAGCACCATAGAGCCTCTAGTAATCTTGCAACCATTTCCAGAGAACATGACTTGCACTCTAATATCATATAACATACTAACTAAAAGTAATTTTTGAGCCAGACTTGGTATATGCATTACATCATTGATTCCCTTCACTCTTCATCAGGGAATTGAATTTTGACTCTTCCACGGCCAACTATTTCCAAAGATGAATCACTTTCCAAATACACCTTTCCACTATCATATTTTTCATACTTCGTGAACCAGTCTCTATGAGATGTCATGTGAAAAGATGCCCCAAAATCAATCATCCAGACATCATCTGATGCCTGTGTAGCCAAGGCTACAGAGTGATCTCACAAAGCTGGTTTACAATTTTTGGGAGGATCTGATTTTTGTTGAAATCACATTTTTTTGATAATATAATGATTGAAGCCTTAAAATGTTCCATTTAAAGAATTCCAATTGAAGAGAAGGTTTAGTCAGCTGTATGAAATCGCTACGGGATAGAACCCACTAGTTTTTAAACCATACTTATAGCGGAGTTTCAACTTTACACCTATTTAATTTTATTATTATATTTATTTTTTGTTCGCCATGAATGTAGGTTTTCACCAAAAATCAAGCTCTTTGTTGTGCCGCGTGGAAAATGTTAGATTATCAAAATAAAATTAAAAGATATTAGTGCACTAGATAATATTGAAGTCAACCAGTCCTAGCAAAGAAAAAAAAAATTAGTTTCAATACATATTTCTATAAAAAAATTCTGCGTGTACATAAATTTGTTTCATGGATTATAATTAGCTTTGCGATTAAAACTTGATTAAAGAAAAAAAAAATATTCAATAAAAACCATCTAATAGGAGGTGAGCACTAGATATCGATTTAGAGGAATCTAATTAGAAAATTCAAATTTTATGCATGGCGTGAAAAAGTACATGTATGTTATCAGGTAATGCTTTTAAAAATGTTGTTTACATGAAAGAGCACTAAGTTTCGGGGAGATGAAAAAGAAGTGAATCCACAGTTTAAATTTTTTGAAAAAAATATATTTAGAATGTATAGACAAAATTTCATGAAACTCTAGTTTGCATCATCTTCAAATTCCTCACGGTTTAGCCACTATAGGCGCCCGAAAGTGAAGATTTAGTTAAAAAAATTATTTCAGTGTCTAGTTTGGCCAAAAATTGTAAACCACTAGTGTGGGATCACCCTACAATGAAAGTGTTTGCATCACTCTAAGAAGAATCATTGTCAGAAGAATACTTCTTCTTCTTTTTCTCCTCTTTACAATCCTTTTGGACATGACCAGGTTTCCCACATTCCAACATTTCACCTTGGACTTCTTGCTAGGAGACTTTGATCTCCCCTCTGATTTTGATTTGGACTTCTTGTCCTTCTTCTTGCCTTTTTCTTTCGATATTCCTCTAACAACAAGAGCCTCCTTTGCCATCTCAGAAGATTTCCTTCTCATCTCTTCTGATAACAAAGAAACAACATCTTCCATCTTAAAAGTGGATGTCGTACTCCCAATAGCCATCACTAGATGATCCCAAGAATCTGGCAAAGAACATAATACCAACATACAACAATCCTCTTCATCAATCTTCATGCCCACATATGTTAATTGTGCAATCACAATGTTGAATGCATTCAAATGATCAACAACAGATCCTCCTTCCTGCATTCTCAAATAGTACAACTTCTTCCTCAAGAACAATTTATTCACCAAGGACTTGCCTTGATAAATAGCTGCTAGTCTTTTCCACAAGGAAGATGTAGTCTTTTCTTCATGAACATTCAAAAGAATAGAGTCTGCTAAATAGAGCCTTATCAGCCCCTTAGATTTTCTATCTACAAAATCCCAATCCTCTTGCTTCATGCCTGTAGGCTTTGTTCTAGACGCAACAATCCAAAGATCACGATCAACCAAAAGATCTTCCATTTTAGGTTTCCACAACTCAAAATTTATGCCATTGAATTTGTAAATTTCAATCTTTCCTGACATGCTTGCCATCTTAACCTGTAATTCAAATTATCAAACTTATACAAGACTCCCACTGAACAGAAATTGACTCAAATAACCCAACGTACCCACAAGGATAACACAACTGGCTAGGCTCTGATACCACTTGTAAGGAAAGCTAAGGTGTGGAAGCAACTCTCCTAATGTCAAAACCTCAGGGAATAATGCAGAGACACTTTTAAATTTTCAATTATAGTCCAATTAAGATACACTTGAAAGAAATAACAGAAATAGAGAAATAATCATACATAGATGAACACTAGATTTACGTGGGGAAACCCTTACGGGAGAAAAAACCCACCACACCAAGAAAAACCCCTTTGTATTACAGTAATGAAACTACATATAGAGTATGAGCTTCACTCTCTCTAATGTCGATTTATAGCAGCATTCACAATGATCAACCTTGCTACAGAACACTCAAGTTACAATACACTCAAAATTCAATTCACTGATCACTCATCAAACTGATCATCGAACTATTCATCCAATCGTTGATTGAACCAAAAAATAAATCCAACTGAGCATCATCTGCAACTATAGAGTATATCCATGTCACCCCTATCTATTGAACTTCCTCACAGAACTTCCATAATAGACTAACATCCAACAGTTCCCATTTGGCTTCTCTGATTGGTCGAAGACACACCACGTAGGATGGTCTCCCAATTAGTAAAAGGTGTTCACAATGTATTTACATGTCGGTGAGACACTAATCATGTCTCCTCGATGCGACAAGACCTGACTATCGATATCGCCAAGAGTCATCACTATCAGAAAGACCATTGTTTTCGATGAGACATCATACCTAAGTTCTAAAGTCACATAGATGTTAGCATTTCCATCGGCAAGACTATCATCATTTGCCAAGAGATCACACCGAGCATTCAAGTCATACCGAAAAGAACACTCATCGGCAAGACTGATCACTATCGCCAGGAGGTTACACTAATGTTCATACACATTGGTGAGAGAACCAACCATCGGCAAGACTTCTTATCGAGACTTCCATGTTACCCCGATGAGCATCGGTGAGACAAAAATAAGTCGCCAAGAGTTCATAGCGAAGCCTTTGTGTTACCGTGAAGACACCAAGTGTAAAGATGTTGACAAGACTTCTCTTGTCAGTATGAGACATACTGAATGTCCAAGTCTCTCTCTGACACTGCTTGTCGCCCAGAGTCTTCCTGATATCCGATAAGAATGGCATGTTGGCCAAAGATCTCCCCGAGCGGTGAGAGATAGAAACTGTCACATCGATAGGCTCCATTCGGCAAGACATCAATAAGGTCTCAATGACCTGAACATTTCAAAAGGTTTCACAGCTACTAGTGGGCTAGACACAATGAAGTTCATACCAAATTTTCTCTTCCAGAGGTTTTATCTTGTGAGATTGAGGCACATATTTCAACATGGGACCGAGGAACTAGTCATCATTTTCCCTTCATTTTAAGTCCTTTTCCTAAGCTTACAAGGATTGAGGATCGAGGAAAAGATCTCCACCGTACGCCACCAGCCTGCGAGAGTTATGTGAAAGCAAGTTAAAGGCAACGAGGTCAGCGACAAGCTGACGTGTGTCTAAGAAAAGTACGGGGCCCACTCCCCACTACCGATCCCATGGCCTGGCATATTCAATGAGTAGCCAAGATCAATTTGGTGGAACGATCTTCACCGTTCCCCGTTGGCTCACTAAATGAAGGATAACAGTGGTTAAATCTAACAAGATCAACAAGATCTTGACACCTATCCTCACTCACTTAGACAGTGGAGCCCACGCATAGTGACGGTTTCATCCAATAGGGATGAGAGTGATTAGTTGAGAACATTTCAGCGAAGCCCCGCTGGAAGTCAAGAATAGTCACCGGTGGTTGGCTGTTCGATCTTCCATCAAGGAAACAGATCAACAACTAGCATTGAAAGCTAGAAAAATAACATGTGACAACCATTTCTTCTTTGTTCAACCAGCCCACATTAATGGCCAACATTATGCAGTGCAATTGAGTTGATCTCAATCCGTGTGGTGACGTAAATGCTGATAATCATGAAGGGTTGTCTACAGACTTCCATACAACTAGGAATTAAATGATGCAAGTACATCCTCCAAAGAACTACTAGGGTTACGCATGTGTGATGAAAATTAAAGTGTGAATGCTATTGTTTCACTCGATAGATATACCTGAGATAATTACCATTCATATCATTATCATTTAGCAGTTAAGCTTTCTCTAGTGTGAGAAGTTATCAAGAGAGGAGAATGGGTGAACCAGTAAGAAGGTTTGTTTGTTTGAATGCCATGAGGTCAAGTTCAGATGCACTAGAACCTACTAAGAAGCCCAGATTAGCGCCTAGTAGATGCAGTCAGAGATTGCAATTTCAGGATGACACTGTAGAAGGAATGATTGACAAAGGAAAATGTCTAGTGCAGTCTTTTACTAGATCAAAACAAAAAGTAAGGTATGGAAGTGGCTCCTATGGGTGCCAACATTCACCCATTAACCTTACAAGCAGCTCCTCTGGTAGCAACATCGAGATAGACTCTACTTACGATCAGTATCTGGCCCTGTTGAATGATAACTTTCCCTCTAAAGAGGAGGTGATATCAGTGGTGCCGTTGGCGGTCAAGACTCCTAGTCAGCAGCTTGGAACTATGCCCGGTAAAGAGAAGAAAGAGGAAGAGGCTAAGATGTTCTCTCTTCCTCTAGCGACAACAAGAAGTGGTCATGTATATCGTGGCGCTGGTGATGGTGGGTTGAAGGGAAATTGATAATTGGATGTGTATGGGTTCAAAGTTTTTGTGTTGGTGCATTGTACTATGGTGATCCTCATTTTGGCGTAGGTGGCACCTTTTTGGTATTCAACATTGGTTGTGTGTGCCTTCGTGGAATTTTGGGTTCCTAGTTCATTATGGTGCAGATGGCGAGAAGGATAATTTTGGCATCTATTTGCATTGCTCCTCTCGGGTGGCGGTTATATTTTGGTTTTCCCCAATTGCACCATTTTTTGATGATTTATTTTAGCCTAAAGTGTAGAAGATATTAGCCTTGGAATAGATCTTGTTAGTTGGCCATTCATTTCAAGAGTCTTGAGTATAGGAATTGGCTATTCCTTAGAGATAATTTAGGTGCAGTGGAAAACACCAACAGGGATAACCTCGAGAAGTGAATCCAGATCACCATGAGGGGGGTGTTGATGTCTTCCATCATTTTTGAAGAAGGAGATGACCTTAGTTTCTAAATCATCATCTTTAGTGAGATCCCCATTATCTCTTACTACGGAACAAAGCTTGTTTCTTCTTCTATGCTTAAGATTCAATTGATGGAAGAATTTTGTAGTTCTATCACCTTCATTCAACCATTGCACTCTAGATTTTTATTCTCAAAATATACCATCTTTCCTAGAAATAGTAAACCATTCATTCCTTAATTCCCTTTCTCTAGTTGATGTTTCATCATCAATTGCACCAACCTTCATCATATCTTGAATAGACTTAATCTCAAGGAGTACATTTTTCTTTGTCTAAAATATATTCCCAAATGTAATTTTGTTCTAGCCTTGGACATTAAACCTTATTATTTTTAGTTTTTGAGCCACTCGAAACATTGGGGTTCCTTGACATGGAATATTCCACCAAATCTTGATAATATCTTTGAAGTATGAGTGAATATTTCACATGATCTCATATCTGGAGGGGAAGGGGGAAAACTTTCATTTTTCCTCCCAATTTAGAACTAGAGCACTATGGCCAGAAGTAGATCTAGGCAAAGCAGATAACTAAAGTTTAGCCAAAATATCCCAATCTCCAGAGATCAAGACTCTATTTGACTTAACTTGAATATGATCTTGTCCACTACACTTGTTCAACCACGTGAATTTGGAGCCTAAAAGTTCCACATCAAGAAGACCTTGAGTGGAGATGAAATTAGCAAAGTCATGCATACTATTAGAGAAATCATCAATCCCTCCAAGATTCTCCAAAGGGTAGAGGGGGTATTCAATTCCCTAGTAAGCATCCACTTCACATTCTTTTTGTTAGAAAGGAGCACTAACAAGGAGTCCCACAACACATTTCTAGAAACTCTAGTTTTAGGGGCATAAACATTGACAAGGTGTCATTCTAAACTAGTTCTACTATCTTCAAAGACAATTTCTAAGTAGTTGTGATTGCTAAAAATTTCCTTACCAGATAGCTTTTCTAGATTCGAGAGGGTGGCGATTCCTCCTAAAGCACCATCACCATAACAAAAATAATAATGAGCTATAGGCCAAACAAATTTAACCATTTTATCAAAAATATCCTTCTTCATTTTAGTCTCATGTATTAATAGAATATCAATTTTCATATCAATGTAGAACACTTGAGAATATGTTGCTTAAGAGGACTATTAAGTCCCCTAATGTTCCATGACAAAATCTTCATAACAAAAATTAAGAGTGACTAGAAAAATATTTCCTTGGCCTAAGGGGAGGGGACTCCCAGATCATTTCTTTGATTTAATCCCATTAGAGAGCCCCTCCAGGGTCCTCTGCTTTCTAAAGGTGATATCTTTGGCTGCTTATCTCAATCTGATCTCCTTATTGTTCACTCTACCCACTTTTGAATCATTACCCAGATCCATCTTCTTTTTCTTGGATTTATCACTAACCTGAGTCCATGAGTCTTCATTAACCTAATTTACAAGAGGGGAAGAATGATCTAGCTTAGTAAAGCCCAAAATAGCTATCGATTCTTGTATTTTCAAATGCAATGAATCCTAGGGGTTGATTCCTCCTTATTCAAGGAAATGCATAGGTCCAAGAATTTATCCAATTCCATGGTATCAAAAAGAAAATGGGGAACCCTTACCTCAATAGGAACAACCCCAAAACCAACCCAACCCAAAGGAGAGGGGAGGGAAGCACCAGATCCTTTGAAACAAAAACATCTTCCTTGGTTTCAACACCTTCAAGGTGATAGAAGTGGGAAGGACACTATTAACAACAATGGTAACACAAATCCTACAAAGACAGGCCTAGACCTTTGAGAAGTAACTTTTTCCATAGCAATAAGACTTCCATAGGTGTTAGAAATCCCATGAAACACCTTTCGATTCCAAAAGTCAAGAGGTAAACCCACAAGCCTAGCCCAAATAGGAGCAACAAAATTTAGGTCTATTGAGGGGTCTAATCCCGACTTCCATTTGCATAGTGCCAAATAATTCTTGAAGTTCTTTTCAAACACCTAGGGGCCTCCTGTATGCACCGAGATTAAATCTTCCTAGTTGTTAAAGAGAAAAAGGAAAAAACTATTTGGCATAACACTCACACCAAATTCTCCTTTGAGAGTCCAAATAGAGTCCATACACTGGTGTATCTAGTCTATATTGGGTCTAAAGGATAAGAACTACCCAACCAACAACATTTGAAGGCTCACAACAAATTTTTCCATGATTTCATTTAGAACAAACACTTCCAAGCCTTCCATCACACAACAATCCTTTGAATCAAAGGAGGAGAACAAGACCCTTTTAGAAGTAGACCTATTTCCCACCTATTTGTACACATACAACATTTGATTCCTTCTCAAAAAAGGGAAGCCTTCTTCATGATGAATATTGATAATACCATCATCTTGAGAC
Source organism: Sequoia sempervirens (assembly GCA_007258455.2). NCBI lineage: Eukaryota > Viridiplantae > Streptophyta > Pinopsida > Cupressales > Cupressaceae > Sequoia > Sequoia sempervirens. Next base: position 120,150,055 of record VDFB02353493.1, read on the forward strand.
ACAACGTCCACCACAAAAGCTTTTGACCCCAAGAACTAGCAGTTGAAGTTGAGACACCTACATTTTTGCCTATCAAAGTGGAAAAATTCCTGGAAGGGGACACCAACTAACCCCCCCCACCCAACTTCACCATGGCTAAAGCAACATAACAAAAATTTAAATTTTGAAGGCACAAACACAACAACAACATCTAGGTCATACTTGTTGGTAGAAATATTTTGTTATGATAAATGGGATCAATAAAGAAAAATGTATGTCTATTTGTATCTTCAAAGTAAAAATTATCTTATAGATTGAATAATGTGAAATTTAAGATTTAGAGTTACTATTTGATTTTTTCTTGTGTGAAATTCTGCCACATTTATTTAAGATTGGCTTCATTACTTAAAGTGGAAAACACAATCAACTAACATATACATGAATAAAATTCATGTAGATTAGTTCATGTGCAACAATTCACCCATGGCCACCTTTGTTAAGGACTTTTGTTCTAAATATTTAGAGATTTTTTAAATACCCTCAATTTTGTTGTTCATTTTTCTTAAGTAGTTAGATTGAGTTGGCCAAACAGAAACAACCATTACAACATGCATTGGTAGCTAAGATTTTCATTCATCCCTAAAAATTGCTCAATTTTTATATTGGGTGTTCAAATGTTCTTTCCCTTTCAAACACACTCTATGTAGAGGATGGCTAGAGGCCCAAACATGACTATGCAAACACTGATAATCATTGATTTCTATTTTGTTTTCTAATTTTTACCATTGTTAGTTTCACTTCAAAATAGCATTCTTTTGATTTCTCTATATAAATCATTCCACCAAATTAGAAATAAAAAAAATCTAACACCTAAGATTAAAATATTATAGTTCAAAAAATTGGATTTTTTAACAAAAGGCTACCAAATTAGATTTTATGTAGTCACATATAGTTCTCATTAATGCTTCATAATATCCAAAATGAGTTCATTATAAAGCTCTTTTATATACATATGTTTTCACTATATGCTATAATTACCTTTTAAATTGACCGTAAATTAAATTCCTTTCTTAACATATATTTTCACTTTATGTATGTATGTTGGTAGTGTTTGTTCAATTAACGTGTTCATAAACTAGAGTGTTAGATATTTATAAAGCATTTGAGTGAAGTCTAAGTGTGGATAGTCCTTTTATCTCTTTAGTAGAAAAGAGAAGTGATTTTTCAAGATGTAGTGGTGGAGAGTGCTTTGCTATAGAGGAAGATGTGGTGTTAAAGAAAGCACAAATAAATTTATAGTGTAAATAATGAAGGCACAAAGCATGTGGCGATTTAGTTCTTCTTACCACAATTTTTTATATCTCTTTTTTGCATTCTTATTGTCTTGTACAAAGTTATTTAAGTCATTTTAGACAATTTGATTACAAAAAACATGCCCCTTATTCCACTTTGAAAGTATATTTCATTAACTTTCTCCATATTTGTTTCAATAAACAAAAAAAAAATGTTCTTCATATTTTGAAAAAAAATCAAAATTTTATATCTTTTATTAAATAAGATATTTTGAATATTTATGACTATTTTCCCTATTCCTTTAAATCCTCCAAAACTTCTTAATTTTTTTCAAATTTACTCTCAACGCATCCCTTACACCTCTTTAAACCACTTTAAACTTTGTAGCATCGTTAACACATCTATTCTTCAAACTTCTACCAAGTGAGTCTAATCATTTGACTAAAATTTTTAGTTATTATAAAAATGTAATGACTGAAAACCATTTTGAACTTTGTAGCACCATCAACACATGAAATCTTCAAACTTCTACTGAGTAATTCTAATCATTTGATTAAAATTTTAAATCATCCTTGCTTAAGGATTAAGAACTAAAAGCAAATCATCATCAAAGAACCAAAATTGCTTTAAGTCTCTATACAATAATCCATACATTCTCTCAATCCCAAGAAAGAAATTTTGCAAAATGTCAAATCACGTCAAACATTTTTTTTTCCCTTTGGGTTTTCCCCATTAAAGAGTTAAATCTACTCAGGTATATTAATTACGCTTAGTGCCTAACCAATAAGTATGGGTTTATTAATCAAAACAGTTGATAGTTTTTAGTGGCTGATCAAATAAGCATAGCTAGGAGAGAGGACCCAGTAGTTGAGCATGTATTAATAGTTGTGATAGTAGTTTTTTATATAACGCCCAATAGTTGTGACTTGATTACCCATAATTAAACAAAATGCATTCCTTTGATCTAAACATCAACCAATCATGTGATGCCACATCAGCACTCAACTACTCATGATGTGAATGCACAAGTATTGGTCTCACTTTTTTTGGGCCTTTTTTAATGATGTGGCCTTGAAACGAAAGTTATAAGTAGGGGACTTGTCAAGTAAGCTATTGTAAAAAATTGGGAGTGATTTGAAATTTCCACGTAGGATAATTAGAAGCGTGAAGTTAGGGTGCACAACTATTGGGTCCTCTCCCCTATGTTAACTACCAATTGCACATCGGTGTGCAATGGGTATCCCAAAGAGGTGTGGAAGATTAATCATCAAAAAAAATGATTTATTTTTTGCATACATTTGTTCAATACATGCGATAATTGATAGTTAATTTAGAAAATGATGGTTTTTGCAATAAAAGTCTCAATGGATAAGTAATAGCTTCAAATGAACTATGCATCCACTTAGAGATATTGAAAAAAATTAGAACAAAACCTTTGAATTAGGAAGATAATTAGGCTCCATTATCAATAAACAAATGTTATGTTCACAATAAGGAGAGAGGGAGAGATAGAGAGGAAGAAATAGAGAGATAAAGAGGAAGAGGGAGAGGGAGAGCTAGATAGATCGATAGTGAGATAGAGTGATAGAGAGATAGAGATGTAAGGAGATATAGAGAGAGGGGGAGAGGAAGAGAGATAAAGAGAAAAATAGAGAGATAGACAACTAGAGAGAGGTAGGATAAAAAGATAGATAAGGGGATAGGGAGGGAGTGAGGGAGGGAGAGATGGGGAGAGATAGAGAGACGCGGGAGATAAAGAGAGGGAGGGAGAGAAAGGGAGAGATAGAGGAGAGAGATAAAAGTTGAAGGTATAATTATTTACAATATTTATTTTTCTAATTAAATAAATATAATTATAAATTGAACTACTTCTAATAGCTTTTATTTATTATTGTAATTTCAAAAAAAGACATAAATAATTAAAATAATTTTAATTTTAAATTTAAATTAGAAACTAAAATAGAGTAAATAATATAAATTTAGTAGAAAAGAAAATATGTATAAAAAAGTGTAATTAGTATAAAACAATATTAACATTAATAGAAAGATAAAGTGAGTATAATTATAGCTAGTATAAAATATTGTGTTTATTTATTTTTATTAGAATATTATATTATAAAATTATCTATTTAAATTTAATATATAATATTTTTAATATTCTTATAGTAGAATGTATACAAATACAATTATGTTTTTTATTTTATAAATGAAATATGTTTCTTATTATATAGTATTTAATATAATATAAATTAAAAAATATATTTTAATAAATTATTGTATTGTAAAATTATATAGTTAATATTTGTGGGTGGTAGGGGGGGCACCTTTCCACACAAGACTATGTGGAATGGTCGGGGTTTTGCTGGGGAAGGTGGCTGCCAAATGAGTTGGAAAACCAAATGGGCGGAGGGAAGTCTTTTCATTGAGTTCCTTTGGCATCTCGTTCGAGTATGTAGAGTGGAGAAAGGACATATAATAAATGCATTTTTGCTGATATGTTCCTCTAGTGCTAGAGGCAACAATTAATAATGAGATGGATCTACAAGAGAGCAGAGTTTGCTATGGCTCATCTCCCAAATGACATGCCATGACGTGACATCATGCACAATTGTGGACAGGTGGCGTGAGCTAAGGAATTTAGGAAGGGCACACAGGTAGTTGCATAACATGGTATGTGTGGCAAGCCTTGGTGAAGGAAGACCCTTAAATGTTATTTGTTTGGCATGGTTTTTGCCAAATTTTGGTTTTCATTTTTCTGGTGAGCTCTTCATGGGTAGTCATGGCAGAGCAATCAAAATTTATAATGGAGATTTCGTCAGAGGCAATGGTGAGTCTAGGGGAGGACACTCCCATCCAACTGGATAGCAAGGTTAGGCAGACTACATTCATGGCAATTACTGACCAACGATTAAAAAGGATAATGCTCAAGATCAATCCTCATGCGGTGGTTGCAGTTAAAATGATTTTGGGCAATGAATTTTTGGTGAACTGGGAGACAGTCCAGGTTAACAACCACATTGTCTCCAGGTTCCTAGCATCATTGATTGATGTGAGGAAACCAAAAGCAAAGGAAAAGGTGATTGTTTGCAAGCTCTTTAAGAAAGAGCTCTTAGGCGGCTTGACCAAAGTTTTGAAAACAACTCTCCTAAGTCGTGGAGTGCCTCGACCCCATGATCTTCTATTGGTTAAAGTCTCAAGAGAAGTCATTAAGGTTTATCCCTTGCTATTGGAGCTCAAAGGCATGGCTTTAGTCAGGCATCGTCAAATTGCAGCTTATGAGGTTAGTTTCTTCAAGAAGTTGCTAATGTTGGAGTCGGTTAATGGTTTTGACTAGGTGGCAAATTTTGATCAATTCACCAAAATGAATGGCTTCTAGCTGGTGATTGAGTGGTTGGGTAGGTTTGTTTAGGGTTTGCAATCTAAATATTATAGTTTTTATAGTTCCATAATGTTGGCAGTTGGTGTTTCCTTCTCTTGGTTTTCATTACTGTCTGGTGTCCATCTCTGATTTTGTCTCCCTAGTTTCAGTGAAGCGGGTGTAGGGTTTTAAGGGAATCATGGTGTCAAGAGTCCAAGTTTGCAAACTTTGGTGGCTGATGGGGGCCTTTCTTGGTAATTGTATGGATACTGAGTTGACCTGATAGGGCAATATTCTACAAATTTTACAAAACCTACTATGTAAACGAACTATAAATTTTTTTGGCAACTTAATATATTTACCTCTTATGAATGAAAAAAAATTATAGAGTTAATATTTATGCATATTTAACATTTAAATATTTATTATTCAATTATACTTATTCTATAAATATAATATCTAATATATTTGTATTTATTATTATATATTATTTAATAGAATGTAAATTAAAAAGTAGATTTAAATTATAATATTATATATTTGATATATATATGTATATTTATTAATTAAGCATATATTTATTTATAATGATACAATTTATATTATATAATAATAAATGTAATTATATTATATAATATAATATTTATACTTCAATAATTTATATTATATTAAAATAATAATTTATGCTATATCAAAAATTATATATAATAATAAATAATTATATTATATATAATTTAATATGTATTGTATTAAAAATTTATTATGATTATATGTGATAATTTCTATTATAAAATATAATATATTTATAAATATAACTATAATATTATTTTTAAAATAAATTTACATTACATAAATATTAAATATACTATTATAATTTATATTATATAAATTATTATTTAATTTTTAAAGCATTTTAACTTCCACATAGAAATTGAAAATAATAGAATTGTCTTCCCTATTAAGGGCGCATTTCCATATTATTAAAGACTAGGCCGATAGAAAAATATATAGAAGTAAACAGTTAAAGGAAAAATAGTGTAAAATATATACATTCTTGTTTGCATTATATACAAAGTGTTTGGCATATTTGGAGATTGAAAACCGAATGAAAGATTTGCAACAAGTTCAATTGTGATTTACAAATTTTACAAGATGTCTATTACATATTTGGAAATTGAAAATCGAAGGAAAGATTTATAACTATTATTCAAATATAATACTATTAAAACTAAATAATTAAAAGAAATGCATATCTTCACAACAATTTAATTTGTATCATCTAAATTAAATAGATTAAATGAAAATATAACTTAAATAGGTATAAAATTGAACATTAAAATTTTAATTGAATTAAAACTGTTAGCATATCACATTGTTGGCGGTCAGTTATACGGTATACAGTTATGCAAATGCTCTCGCAGTTTCTCAATCCGCTATGCTCAACCACTTCCACCTTCTTATGTAAATACAGATGTAATATCAAATAATAATTAATGAGAGTTTTATGCATTTTTCATAACAACTGGTAGATCAGAGCGGTGAAATAATGTTTGGGAATTTTGAATGATTGGATTGAAGCGTCTGGGAAGTGTCGAATATCATTGCTCATTGTTTTGTAACCGTCATTTCCATTTTGGCGTTGGCTGTCTGATTCACCGATACTCAGTTCTGGTAATGAAGGCTGGATGAAGAATCGAGTTTACGGAGGATATCATATCACTGAATCATCTCAAGTTATCAGGCTTCTGTAATGTCTATTGGTCTTTCCTGTTCAAGGATATCCTTGGCATTAGACTTGTGCTATTGTACGCTTATGTGTCTAGCACGATTATATGTTGGACAACCAAAACGGGTATGTTAACTGTCCGGTATCGTCTGGTTGCTCGTGATAATTTGTAATCTATAAGGCATCAGATTGCTATCAGAATTTATGCATATCACCTGTTGGTATTTGAATATACACATATTTGTAATGCATTGAAATTAAGATTTTGGTTTGGAGTGCAAACACGAGATTACTTTACTTCTTCTTTATGTATTGTTCACATTAACATGATCTTTAAAATCAGTGGCTACGGTTTGGAAATTTATTGTATTAATGTCATGTTGATAGATAGGGTGCAGTATGATGTATATTATTGTGCTGAGGATCGTGCCAAAAAGTCCAAAAGAATATAGTCATTGTAGTTCTATCTTCATTTGTGAAGGAAAGTGCATTTCAAAACTTTGAAACGATCTCTCAGTATCTTGTAGATGAATTTATCGATGTTGTCAATGGATCTTCAAAGAATTATGCTTGAATTTTTGAGACCATCTTTGTCACATCTGATGAGGCCTCCAAAGATTCATTTAATACATCAAATAGATAAAGTGTAATAGAGTCACATTGGAGGCTGATGGCATGGAGGAAATTCCATCATCTCAAGTTACCTTCTCACTTTGGGATGATGCTTTGCATGAGAAGCATTTTTGGCTTTAATTTTTTGCTTTTCCTTATTGTTGCTGACAGATTTGAAGAATACATATATTGTGAAGCTTGATTTTTGGAGATAGGTAAGGGGTTTGGTGTAGATCTCAATATGGATGGTTGTCTAGTGAGAACTCGAGGTTGTGATCCGAATTATACCCTTCCAAGGGTCATTAGACAACTTGATGGAGCCATGTGTTTGAAGAGCTCAATATGGATTGTTGTCGAATAATTCAAAGAATCTGCGATTCAGGAGTTCATGGGAGAAGAACTCAGGAATTCGGCTAGGGGCTACACCTTTACGAGGGTTAAGAGACAACTTGATGGAGCTCTGCCTGATTCAAGATTTGTTTCTTCAAGGAAAATCTTCACAAAGATGTATAAACATTTTGTAATCACCGAAGTTTTGTTATATAAACCTTAAGGGGGGGTATTTAAAAAAAATAATTGTAAGTTTTTAGGGATACATTTGTATAACAATGTGATAAGGGGGGGATTGTTAGCATATCACATTGTTGGTGGTCAGTTACATGGTATATATAGTTATGTAGCTGCTCTCATAGTTTCTCAACCGTCTCACCGCTTCTATTATGCTCAACCACTTCCACCTTCCTATCTATAAATACAGATGAAATATCGAATAATAATTAATGAATTTTTTGTGCATTTTTCATAACAAAAACAACTTAGATTCTCATATCATTCAAATTTTCAATAGATGTAGCCTAGTTTTCAAGCATCAAATTTGTTTCAAGATCAAATCTCACACTATATGCACCCTACTGACTAATAAAACAAAATTAAACGAATTATTTATTAAAATAATGAATAACAACTTTTCTACAAATAAATTTAAATTTACATAAAGAATTAAGTTTATGTACCCATCTATATTAAAATACAGTTTGTGCAGAATCTTAGGTTGTAGAGGATGGAAATACAATATCTCACTTTTAGGGCGCACCTTTCTTGAGAACTAAATTCTTCAACCTGTGTGTCACTATGATAACATATATTTCCCTATAGTTGACTTATCATAAGAGACCAGATATTTTTTGTCGCATAAAAATACTATATGTAGAAATTCTTGTGGCCAACCATGCACATATTACTTAATTTTTTATTTTAACAAATTGACTTTAAAAAAAAATAAAACAAGATTCATCTCATGTATAAAGAGATTCCATCACATGTATAATGAGATTCAATTACATATTTTATGCTATATACCAAGAACAAATTTTTGGTTGGTGGCCAATTGGATTTATTTTTCAATTTTTTTTTTTTTATATCACTAATTGAAAACAAATTTCGTAAAATAATATTTTTTGTTGGAGATATTTACAATATCTGCACATTTTAAAATCATTTGCAATTTTATGTTTCCTTAATATATTCACTAAGTATAACTATAGTTGTAGCCAAAGTTGTGAAGTGGCAGCCAAAGGTGTAAATTTGGAGTAGAACCTAGAAAATGTCATGGAAAATGGTGGCATAAATACTAAAATATTATGGATTAAACAACCAAAAGAGAAAAAAGGGGCTAGCATGCTCTTCCAAAATGGACATGAAAAGTTGATTTTTTTTATTAATAGATAAGACACATGAGATATTTTGGACACCACACGTATGTGGCATTTCCTTGATAGAGCCTCGTTGTCCACAAAATCTCATCATAACCTATCAAACAATTGCATTCCCTATTTTCACATTGATAGAGCATTTACATAAACAAACACCTCCCAATTTACAACCCAACAACAGTTAAAAATGGCTCATTCAAATAGGGAGAGTAATAGGAGACATCATAGATACTTATCTACGTAGGGTATATTATGGTGTAATGTTAAAACCTAAATATGCTCATTATTAGGATCAAGTGGTCATAATTTTCATTTTAATATAAACATGTTGTACAACCCTCATCAAAACCTTATTTTCAGGTTGTATCTCACCAAATTGGAGAAGTGAAAGGTCAATACCAGCAAGGAAGAGTTTGGAGGAGTGGAAACCAATAGTGGTAGGGAAAGCAACAAAAAATGATGTGCCTTCTGTAAATTTGGTTGTTTACTATGGAACAAAATAGGTCACCAATGGTTGTGATATGAAAACCTCTGTTATTGTTAACTACCAAATGTTCAAATAGCAAGTCACCAATGGTTGTGAGATAAAACCCTCTATTACTACTAGCCACCTAAATGTTCAAATTATGAGAAGATATTATGATGATAGTTTGTACACTCTGGTAAAGCGTTATATTTTTTTATTTATGCTTTGAAAAAAATGGCATGTGGGATTTGTGTTAAATTATTTTCCAAAAAAAATTCTTCATGTTTGATTGATTAAAGATTTTGTTGTGTTAACATCATTATGTTTAAGCAAAAAGTGTGAATGGGCTGCTTAGAGGTTTGGTATGGATGCATGCATCGATCAAGTTATGACTGACCCAAATGCTCATAGCCCAAGTGATCCCAATTTGTGAGGGTGGATCCACTGGTACATATCATTGACAAAATGACACAGTTTGTGCAAAATCTTAATTTTATTTGACACCAGCACAAATTCTTTATAAAATTTCATAGTTAACATTGTGGTTTTCTAAATATTTTATTGTAAATTGAAAATACATGAGTGAAAACATAAATAATGAAATTTAGATGAGATGAAGTAAAGTAGTAAACATGCACAGCATATCATACTGTGATTTCTTCCTGAATGTCGTATAAATTGCTATTTTTCCTTCTGCAATCCTTATCTCTAAAAACTTTGTGCAATGTGTTATTCTTGTAAATGTAGTAGACTATTGATATTTTTTTTGTTACAGTATGTAGTTTATTTGTAGAAAATTTGAGGCAGTGAAGAAAGGAAAAACATTGATAATCTCAGGTAGTGAAAAATCCATAAATGCAATTACAAGTCAAACGAAAGAAAACAAAATCTTCCAAGAAGGATATTGTGTAGTTATGATGCATTTATTTGGTAAAAATATCCAAACACAAGTGATTTAATCAACTCTCCCAGTTGGTATAGGTCATTCAATGCAGCAACAAAATTTGATTAATAGATTTCATGGAGGGAGATAAGCTCAAACAAAAGTTTACAAGTATGAATCATTTACTGCAAGAAAATTTCATGTCAGATTGCACTCATGGAAATCCCATCAAATTGTTTCTAGAGGACTCTCAACTGCCAAATTCTTATTTTAATCTATCATAAAGTTTATTGGTAAAGTGGGAAAACAACCAGATAAAATGGTTTGACGAGAGTGTGAGATAGGTATTGGCCAAACATCCATACAATATATATCTATCAGCTAAATAAATGTGTCACTTAGAAATTCCCACACAATCTATGAAATATTCTTTCTAAATGTCCAACTTATATGGATATTTGGATCAATTATATCAATATTCTAAATTAGGACACTTTATGCAGCTTGTTTGGAGTAGGGGAAATAACAAAAAAGTGTTGATTACTTGATAAAAATACATAACAGAAGATCCAATATTCATAAGGAAAGGGAGAACAAGGAATTGATGGGCGGTAGTTTTTATCTCTCAAACTATTGTGGTGTTTCGTTCTATTGTTGAACCATGGGTCCCATAAGCTATTTGGCCTTTGGTTATTAAAAGTCTTCATTCATTTAGTTCAGGATTTTGACTTTTGTTCAGAAACATTTTATCCTCCAAACTTTGCACAACCACCATAAAAATCATTTCACCATAAAATCAAACCATCCTTAGGGGAGAGGACCCAATAGTTGAGCATGTTTCAATAGTTGTGATAGTAGTTATTTATATGATCCTTAATAGTTGTGATGATAGTTGTTTATATATTTCCCAACAGTTGGGACATGACTACCCATAATTAAACAAAATGTATTCCTTTAATCTAAAAAGCAACCAATAATGTGATGCCACATCAATGCTCAACTATCCATGATGTGAATGCACATGTACTTGTAGCAATTTTTTGGGCCTTTTTGGACACCTTGACAAAAATCACGCTAATGTGGCATCATATTTAATGATGTGGCCTAGACATTAAAATTATAAGAAAGGGACTTGCCAAGTAAGTTGCTGTAAAAAAATAGGAGTGATTTAAATTTCCACGTAGGATAATTAGAAGCGTGAAGTTAGGGTGCAAAACTACTGGGTTCTCTCCCCTATTAGTGACATTCACTGAACAAATAAGGAAAGAGCAAAAACCCCTCAAAAAATAGTTGAACTAATAAAAGAGGGTAAACAGAGAATATAAAAGATGACGACCAAAAATCAGTGAGATAAGGGACAGTGACGAATTGTCTTGCTTTCCTTGTTTGTTATTATACACAGTCAATGGAGAAAATAAGCTTGGTGAAGTTCAAATAGGAAACACCTTCAAAATAATTGATAGTTTTTAGTGTTGCACCAAATAAGTACATGTATGTTAATGACTAATATTAATAGCTTTTAGTGGTTGACCAAATAGTACACATGGATATTAATACTTTTAGTGATTGACGTGATATGACATACTGTTGGTATTGATAGGATGTTGCATTTGCATTGATTGTTGTGAAGATTTTAAAAATAGAGATAAAACAATAAAAAATTGACAGGAGCAACAAACACTAAAACATTAACACAAGAAGAGAGGAAACACATAAATCTTTTACTCAAACACACAACAATTTTTTTTTCCTCTCATAAATGAATTCATTACATATGGCCTCTATTTATAGAGGTTTTTCATATACATGTTCTAAATATAGTTCATGCATGCACATGACTGTTACATTCAACATGCAGTAACATGCAGATACAAATAGTTATTAAAATTAATTGCTTACTAAAAAAAATTTGCATGGAATCTTCAACTAAACAGTGAGGCTCATGCATCATTTTCCAACATACTCCCATTTGATGTTGAGAATCACAATATTATCTTGAAGTTTTATAAATTGAACCTGAACAACTCAATGTGTAGTTCCCTTCCTTTCTCTAACATGGAGAATACTCACTAGATCTCTTAGATCATATGACACCTTATTGCTTTTAACATGTCAACATTTAGATTTATAGAACCTTTTGAACATATCTATAACTTTTCTCCAATTGGATCCACTGATCCATCCATAATCAATTTTCATACAATATTTCTCAGATTGTCCATTCCACTCTCTATTCCAACATGATTTTTCTGAATGATTCTTCAACCCACAAATTGTACAAGGATGAAGATCCAAACATTTCTCTTTTTTATATCCTCCCTTATGACAATGAGAGAATTCCATAAACTCCATACTTTTAGCTGATTTGCATGAACTTGTAATACTTGTTACATCATTTCTATCTCTCTCACCATATCCCAGACCTTCATTCTTTGGCCTCACAACTAGCTGAATGGGCTCTCTCATTCCTTGCTCATGTTTTTCCAAACCTTTTTCTTCATATCCCATTTTCTTAATAATTTTCAAACCAATACTCTTTTCAAAGAAGAATTTGTTATTAGCATCACAACCTACAAAATCCATAATTTCAAACACATTTTTATCTTCAATTTCATGGTTTTTACCTAAAAAACTTTGGCTACATCACCCATATCAAATGAAGAACACAAATCAATTGTATCACGTGCAGAATCACACAACAATGGCTTTGACCTCAAAGATTCAATTTCTTTCTCAAGTACAACTTTATCTTTCCTTCCAGATCTTCATTCTTTTTCTTGACCTCATCAAGTAGCTTCAATCTGTTTTCTAACTCTTCATTTTTCTTTTTCACTTTTTCTAATTCTTTTTCCAGATTTTCATTCTCACACAAATAATCACACTTTTCTTTTGAAAACTCCATTATCTTTTCTACCAATTTTGAATTACACTTCTTTAAGTCTTCACCAAGTCATCTTTCAAGCGATCTTTTTCACACTTTAAATTTACAATTTCTTTCTTTGTCTTTTACTAGTCTTTCACATTGAATAAAAAATAAATAAATTTAAACTTACCTTTTATACTTGACTATGATTTTCTCCCTTGGTTGTGATTAATCCTTTAAATTTCTCTACAAAAAAACAATGATATACTTTTACAGTTACATGTACAGGAAAACTTTATCTAACTTCCAACTATGCCCTTAGACTTCCAACTCCCAAACAATGACTTAGATCTGCAGCCCATGTTTTATATGGATGGAATTTTTTTAAGGAAACAGAGCTTCACAACAACATGTTAGTTATCTTGTACTGGAGGATTCCCTAAATAGGCATATTATTTCATTCTCACTTTGAATGGCAACTTACTTTATAGCTGTGATAGAGTTGCAATCTACCTTTCTTTAATGACTGGCGATCCTCTTGATCTTTTTTAATGATCTCTACAACCTTTCCTAATCTCCTCTTTGGACAACAATGACTTCAACCTCCTGCACCTTACCAATACATTGAATTTCTTTTCTTCCTGAACCATGATCTCACACAAGTTATTCTAATACCAATTGAAGATTTTAAAAATAGAGATAACATAATAAATATTGACAGGAGCAACAAACACTAAAACATTAACACAAGAACAGAGGAAACACATAAATCTTTTACTCAAACACACAACAATTTTTTTTTCCTTTAATAAATGAATTCATTACATATGGCCTCTCTTTGTAGAGGTTTTGCATACCAATTCTAAATATAGTTCATGCATGAACATGACTGTTACAATCAACATGTAGTAACATGCAGATACAAACAATTATTAAAATTATTTTTTTAATAAAAAAACTTTGCATGGAATCTTCAACTAAATGGTGAGGATCATACATCATTTTCCAATAGGTCATAGGATAGAACGATGGATGGATAGAATCTCATACTAGTACATCATGGTTGGCAGAGCCAGTTGTTCCTAAGCATATACAAACATTTACAATCAAGCAAATGCCAATTCTAAATATAGTTCATGCATGAACATGACCGTTACAGTCAACATGTAGTAACATGCAGATACAAACAGTTATTAAAATTAATTGTTTACTAAAAACACTTTTCATGGAATCTTCAACTAAACGGTGAGGCTCATGCATCATTTTACAATAGTTCATAGGATAGAACGATGGATGGATAGACTCTCATACTAGTACACCATGGTTGGAAGCTCCAGTCATTCCTAAGCAGTAGGAATAGCCACTACAATTTGCATGAGTATGGTGATGAGACCATTAGGTCACATTTCGAGAAAAAAAATCAAATCTTGCTCAGCAAGAGCTATTTGTTCCTCATTGTAATTACCCTTTCCTCAATAATCTTCTGAGTGAATTATTAGTTCTTGTTAGGGCAGATATAAAACCCAACAAAATAAGTTCCTATACTTTTCCCTTCCTTTGATGCTTTTTGGTGATCTATTGTAGCATCTAACTATTTGTATCCATAAGAAATCAACTCTATGTAGAAAGCTTGTGGTAATTTTAATTAAAAAGGTTGCAAACACAAATAAAATCCAACCATTTTGTACTTGTCTTCAACATACACAATTCGCCCCTCCCAATTTCTCATTGCCATCTTTGTAATATTGTCAACGTCATCCAAGACAATCTCCATAAGTTTTGATGTGTTACTGAAGCTCAAAAGTACATTATGAGTCCTCTTGTGCAAGTAAGCCAACTCATCTTGAATGAGATGTACCAACTATGAAAGATTTATTTGGCATTGATTTTTCCATGAGAATCACATACAATATTCCATAAATGCCTAATTTATGTCAAACTCAACTAAAATTATTGACAGTAATGAATTTTTGGCTACCCTATAAAGCGGTGGGTTTTGCTACCTATCTCCTAATTATAAACAATATTTATTATGATAATGAATGAATGTTTTTAATTACATTCACGAGACCAGTCAATCTATGGGATTCACGAAATGAAATTGAAACTACCTTTGCCAAACAACAAAACAACTGCTAACCTTACCAATTGTTATTTTTTAACTTTTTGTTGATTTTGTTTCTTCTGCTATGTATTTTGATTAGGTAACTTGTGGTTTTAGCAATCTTCTCCTCTTCAAACAAAACCACTAATGATTTGAATTTTAGCAAACCTAAGCAAGTGTACTGGATGTCCTTGTAAGCCTTACACTGCATAATGTAGTGTCACTCTATATCCACTGAACCTGAAGAGCAAAAACAACAATTTCTATTTGCCCATACCTCTTTGGGTATTTTCCATCTTCCCGTTTCACATCTCAAATGGTGTGAGCTAGTTCTTAATTGAGATATTATCATTTTAGCCTTCCACTTTATATCTACTCCCACATAGTATTTTCCATTTTAGCCTTTCATTTTAGCTATGAGAAGTAATGAGAAGTGATATTTTCTAAAAGTATTGTGTCAATGCAATATAATTTTAGAAGATAAGCCTTAATGATAATACATCAATTTTGTATTGTTATAATTTAAGTTTGTCAACGTAGCGTTAGATTTTTGAATCAAGCTCACCATCTATTTAATAAATATGGAGCAAGAAGTAACAAGTAAGCAAAGGGATCACACGTTAAGTTGCATTATGTGGAAATGAAAATGAATATGTGTCTCATTGTTTTCATTTTTATCAGAGCTTTGGTTACATGTGTTATTCTCTCTATCTTCTAATAGTTTGTATGGTCTCAGTTGTTTTATGATCTTTCATTCAAGTTCTGATCAACTCTATTTTAAACATTATAAATTTCATGTGGATTTGTTTTGAATTGAAAGGGATGAATTTATAAAGGGAATTATGTAACTCATGGTTAGATTCATCACTTAAGTGGAGTCTACACCATCTTTTTGTTCTATCCATAAAAATCAACGCAATTGATACAATTTTTTATTTCCCATTTTGGACATCAAACAAATGTGTGGATGAATTTTCGAAGTATAAATAAGTAGTTGGAGATTGAAATCTGTAATCTTTATGGCATGTTGGTTTTAATTTGGTTGAGAATGTGAAAAAATTAGTAAATTTATTGTTGTCATTTAAGCCATCTTCTATTGTCTATAACTTAGACAAGCTACTAGTTCTCACAAATCAAGCTCTACCTTGTCAATTTCCTTGTCTAGGAGTAAAATTTGATGGAGAGAAGTTTGTATAAATGTTGAATAATTGAAAAATATTTTCATTTTAAAAGACCAAATATAGGTATTAAACGTCAATGTTTCTAGAACAATATAGAACAGATAACCAATAATATCATTTGAATCTAGATCCTTATTCAAATCCTTCTCATTGTAATAATATGACATAACTTTAACAAATGCATGCTTATGTTATGACATAATTATTATGACATGCATCCAAACATGATTCATGTTATGATATTGCTATTAGGATTCAATCGTGTAGTTTTGTGAGTCAAACTCATTGACCCATGTTTCATGAGTTTCACTCACAAAACTACATGGTTGAATCTTGATATAGCAATATCACAATGATTCATGTTTATAAACTTTAAGAATGTAGATAAAGCTTATCCACAATATGTTAAAGGGTGTCTTTAATCCTCTACAAACAAGCATGGTCTTCATGGAGAAATGATATGGAATTTGTTGCTTTTTTTGTTCAAAGGGTGTTAGTATTGGAGAACTATTCAAAATATCAAATTTCAACAATATCATATACTTTGTATGTGAATAGTTGACATCAACTCAAGTACAATTTGAACTTGATATGTCTCTAATACACCCTTATATATATTGCCTATACACATGGTTATATGTGATTTCAAATGGAAAAAATGTATGTAATATTGAACTCACTTCCTCCAACTGCTTGACCAAAAAAATCTTAGAAAAAAGAAAACAGGGTGAGAGTATTATACATTGTATTTCATTATTTTGAGTTTTCGATTTTTTTTATAATATTTTTGAAAGACTTGTATAAAAATTATTTTTTTGATTTTTTTAGAATTGGCAATATCTCTACAAGATATTGTACCGATATGTTGTATTGCATACTTTGTATAGATCTATGTGTTAGTGTGAATAATTAATCTATTCAATATACTTTAGTGTACATAGGTTTATGACCTAGACATCTTGTTTAACTGAATGTGCAACCTTTAAGCCTCTTGAGGTTACCAAGTTGTTTGGTAAACCTCATGCACAAACTTTTTGAGGTTGGAAGACTTTCCATCTCACCTCAAATGTCACCCAACACTTGGCACACAAGTTTGATGACTTGGTCATAAAGGTTGTTGGTCTGCACACTCCAAGTGTTCCTAAGGTTGACATCTATAGGACATTTGTCTTCTCATTTTTCCACATTATGGGGCCCTTAATATTAAATAAAATAGTTCCTTCGATGCAACCATGTGGTCTGATGCCCTAAAATCAAGTAGTCACTTCTATGATGCGTTATTTGCAGAAGCAATGAGTGCCATACCTTTATTCCTATCTTTTGCTGAAAATATGGATGAGGTTGATGCAAAAAGGGAAGAACCACTTGTCTTAGACAATTTAAGTTTAGTTTGTTGAAGAATAGTCTTCAAGTCATCAATTTCCTTTTTGTAACATTGGTGTTCTTCATGCCGTAATCTTGCACAATAAGCACATTTGGGCTTATCCTTAGGAATGCTCCCTTTTGATGAGGGAGATGAATCCAATGAAGTGCATGATTGTGATCCCTTAGCTTTATCCTTAAGTTTGATTCTTTCTCTTAGATGATTGAACAACTAATGCTTTACTTTTTGAAGAGTTGAACTAGTATTCATAAAGATTAATTTAGATTGTTCACTTGTGGAAGTTTATTTCATACTCTTGATCTTATATTAGAATTAGGACAATCTAGGAGATAAAATGACATGTATAAGTGAACAATGCAACATTATATTCAGATTCCTAATTCTAATATGGGACCAGAGCTTGGATTGGAGATTGTTGCAGGTCACTAGGTGAACAATTTTATTATTTTTAGATTGAATTGACCCCACCCGAGGCTAGTATGTTTGAATCTCTCGAGAGGTGTGGTTTGCGCCAATTTGCAAACTCTTGTGGCGTTAAATCCGTGCAGACCCAGTCATCCGAGAAAGCATGGGGCATCTGTGAGAAGGATTTTCATACGGGTTTCGAATATGGGCACACAAGTTTCTCCTACTGCAATTTGCAGACTCACCGTTCACACAAAGTAGACGTGCTGGTGAAAGATGAGTCACGGGAACTTTTATGCGTAGCTCTATTATAGATTTCTCATGCCTAGGCAACGAATTACAAGAAGGTGGCGTTAAATTGAAGGAGGCTCACGCAGGGGATAATCCTGCGGCCTTTCTTCCACGCAGGCCTGTTGAAACTTCGTGAGGGTTTTATTTTGTAAGTCGGGAGAGGCCATTTTCCATCATTGCCTTGACACATTAATATGCTCAGACCTCCACTAATTTGTTGGCCGTGACAATTTGCAATTCGTTTGAGTTATTTGCAGGTGCAACAATTCATTCATAGCTTGCGTAAAGGAGCTTTGTCCAGCGTGGAAATCCTCTATCCATCGCGTGAAGGTTTGAGAACCTTCTCTCCATCATGTGGGGCTATGTGCAGTGGTGATTTGCAACTTGTAGGCTTTCATGAGGGGCGAACAGTAGGTTTGACCTAACCCTTCCAGGTTTTACCCGTCCGCGCACCCACCTCTCATGTGAATTCCTCCTTCCTCCAAATTTCTCAAGCTCTCACACATGAATTTCCTAGGCTCACACGAAGCACTTGGCAGATTGAAATTCATGAGCCTCACACGTGCTTTTCTAAGGCACACTCAGAGGCATTTGGGTGAGGCACGATTTGGATCTGCTTGCACAGCTTGAGGCATCCGTCGAAAGGTGTGACTGGCGTGGAATTGGAGGCGGATCTCCTAAGACTTCTCTTGCAACCGTGTTTGGCACTCATTCTGTCACACAGGTCAAATGCATGGGGAGCTCTAATCGTGGCTGGGAAACAGTCTATCTCACACGAATTTGTGACATTGTCTCATGCGGGATTGCAAACAACTACTTTGCGGATTGTGGAGGGGAGGTTTGATAGGCTGCAAGCCTTCAGGCTGCCACATCTGAGACTAAGATCGTGCCCTTCGTGGCTTAGCAACTGCGGCGATTCCAACCTTAGCTATTCTCAATAGCTAGATAGAGTCAACCAATTCAAACAACCGCTTCAATAATCCTCATTTGTCAGATTTCATTATTTCCTTTGGTTTTTTAGTTATAATGCTATGACAAGTCAACTACAATCAATTTGGTAGTTTATTCCCTCTTATTTTGCTTATCTTGCATTTTTTTTTTGGTTTGCTTTGATAGATTACATTTAACACAACTGATGCAAATCTAATCAATTATCACTACAAACATTATAATTGTGAAGGAACATTAAAATTTATAAGGGGAGGAGAATATTTTAGTTGTGTTGTAAAAGGGGGAAGGTGATTTTTTTGTGACAAAGGGAAAGTGTATGGGAGGAGGTGCAATTTTTTTCCTTAGTTAAAAATTTGTAGAAGAGAAGTCAATTTTCTCTTTTGCAATGAATTTCAAAAAAAGGGGTGGTCATCATAATGGAGGTTGTAATTTTATGTTTTTTTGTCTTTTATTGAGGTTTGCAAGACAACTTAAATCTTGTCTTCATAAACAACCTCAAGACAATAAACTTGTAGAACTCAAATAACAAATAAGCTTGTAAACAAACTCATATAAAGTGCCATAAATACTGAATGTGTAAAGGGAATTTGAGAAATTTTGTACATGCATTGAATTATAAAGTGTAATGGGGGTTATGTCATCACAACATAGATTCTTGTGATTCTCAACTCATGTGAGTGTTCCTTGGAGCATACCTTGTACATCTCTACATTCCTTGCGCACTCTTGATTTCAGTTGGTTTTTCTTATATTCTCTTAGCATTAAGGGGGGACTATAATGTGTTATGCTTCTTTCAATGAAGCAATAGAGGAATCTTCTTTTTGGGAGGCCTCGTGAACCTTTTATCTTGATCTCTCATATGGGGGGTTATTTTAGTGGATCACATTTTGAGATTCTAGTACTCCTCATCACAGTACTATTTGTATTATCTATTAGAGTAGTCATGCATTAGCTAATAATTAATTAATTTTTAATTGATTATTAGTCTAATTTATTCTCATGCACTTAAGATAATCTTAGGAGTTCTTTATTCAGTTAACTAAGTGTTTTTCTATGTTAACTAAAGTGAGCTATTATTAGATCATTATGTGTCATCACATGTGATGTTGACACGTGTCTTGATATAATCCCTTTATCATTTAGGTTGCTTCTATAAAGCACTCAACCCTCATTGTATTATCTCTTATACTCTCTCGAGCTTTCATGTCTTTCATGGAACTCTCAACCTTTAAGGGCTCTTCTTTTCCTTGAAGATTCTTGAGGTTCATTTTGTAGCTTTTTCTTATTGAGGAATATAGAAAGTCTTTGTTTGCAGATCTCTTGTGCAAAAGGTGTCTTTGTTCATTGTTTGAGATCTTGTGGCTCATGTTTTTCACAATTCTAACATAGTATCAATGTGTGGACTCAGTGAACCCCTTCTTGATATATGAGGTTTTTTTCTTTAACAAGAGTTACAAGCTTCAGTTCTAGAATTCCCTTTTCTTTTTTCTTGCAAATTTTGGAGGTAGACAAATTTTGGTGCATCTAGGATCAGAGCAAAGTCTTTCGTTGGATTCAAAGTTGTTAAGAAAGTTAGATTTTCCTTTTGTTTGGATTAATTTGGATTTCTAACGTCAGATCTGATGGACTATCATTAAGTCCCATTACTTTAGAAGATAAAATTCAATATGTCAATTGGGTAATGTTCAAGGTAGTTTGCAATAGAAGAAGACTTGACTATCTCTCTTAGATTTTCTAACTTTTTAGAGCTGCTAATGTTAATTCTAACCTAAGGCCGTCTAACTATTAAGTTGTAAAACAATTTACCCTAAAGAAAACTAGAAATATTTAAACTAAAAAGCATAGGAAAACTAACTTAGAAAGCATAATGACTAAATTAGAAAGTACATAAATGATTAAATTAAAGAGTTGATAAACTACAGAAGCAGAAAAAACTTGTAAACAATCCATGAAACATCTTTTTTAATAGTAAATATGTTAACAGTTAACAACAAGAAACTACAGAAATTAAAAACAACAAGTGCTTCAGAACTTTAGACAACACAGTGATAAACCCAATAATTCCCTACAGAATGACTATTCATGCAATAAAAGTAACATAAAGAAAAAGTACTTATCTATTTAAGTTGTCTTCCCTCGAGTGGCTAGCTCACGGGTTATTACGTTTGTTCTTAGATCACATACATAACTGATTCATAAACTCTTTCATTAAGCATAATTTTCATCCATAACTCACAACTTAGAATTTTTTACATAATAATCTCTTTACTCATAAGCTTAGAATAAAAGTTGATAGCATAACATTACTATTTCGTGCGTTATATTTTTCTTCTGGAGATTACATATTTTATAGAAAACTTCTAACTAAATCCTATATTTTAGATGGTACAAATAACCATTGAAAAAGTCTATAACAGATTTACAAACAACTTTTATGTTTTTAAAATCCATTACATAAGTATTAAAGAGGCTCAAGTCAAGCCATGAAGTTTTTGACTTAAAAACATAACAAAATTTGAGACTTAAAAGCAACTACATCCTTGGTCCATCATCCCAAAGTTCTAGAGCATGTTTCCAATGCATGCCTTCAACCTGTTCTAGAGCCCATGCTAGCTGAATGCTTCTAACTGCAACTTGATGACCGCTTATTATCCTACAAAATACTTAAAACAACCCATTAAATTTGTATTGGTAAAATACTTCAATAAATTATAAGAAATAAAATTTGTACAATTTCTCCTTAAAAGACAAGCAATTATTTCTCCTAAAGTTTAATTAATTGGCAGAGGATAGGAATTTTGCATATATAGAATAGGTCTATATTATGTTATTATGATGAGGTTATTTTTACCTCATCATTTCCTCCCCTCTCTAATTCCTGGCAGGTCCCCCTACCCCTTGACTGTAGCCCTATCCTCTGTTCCATTCTTCATATTTGGCACTGACATCATACAAATCCCTTATTTCATCAAAATTTATAAGTGCATGGTGGAAGCCTCTATGAAAAGAAACTCCCGCTTTCCATTCACTAAAGACTTTATCAGTTTGATCTATATTAACATAGAAAGCAGGGGC
Organism: Sequoia sempervirens; assembly: GCA_007258455.2. Lineage (NCBI taxonomy): Eukaryota > Viridiplantae > Streptophyta > Pinopsida > Cupressales > Cupressaceae > Sequoia > Sequoia sempervirens. The sequence continues at coordinate 120,172,338 of VDFB02353493.1, forward strand.
TGGACAAAGCAATAAGGGAGGTCTATACCTCATCCCTATTCACTTTATTATGAGATCTTCCAAAATTTTAGCCAAGGCATCTGCTCTTCTGAAGGACCATATGATGTTAAGAGGGAAGATCACCTCTCTTTTCTTTAGCTATGCAATTAATGGAGTGTATCTCTCTTCACATGCATGTTAGACTTTACCAATCAATTTATGCCCTTGATCCATGAAATAATTATAACATAGTTGAAGGCTTTCATCATATATTTCTTTCGTTTTCTCATCCAATAGAAGAGCTAAAAATGTTTTCTTAAAAGTTGCAGGTCTACTATTGGGGGATCTCATTTGAAGACCCACGTTTTTCTCTACTTGGGCATATTCCCTATTGTGCTCTTTCTAGTGCATCTGATTCCACATGGTGGATAGCAAAGACCTTAGTTGCACTTCTCCAACAAAAAGGTTAATGAAGAAATCAGTATGTTTTTCTAATAAAAGATCATGAACAAAGAATTCACAAAGCATATCCTAATCTTCAGGAGTTGATTCTACAAATATTTTAACCAATTCTTTATCATCAGGTTCATAAGGCTGATCATTATAAATTTTTAGCAGTTTCCATCTTAACCATTGTTCATTTAGAAACATTGAATATAAACTCGATGGTCTTCTACAAGATAAAAGAAATGCTGCTATTTGACATGCATCCTACTTCCCTCTATAAGCTTTATGAAATGATTCTTTTAACAATACCATTTCCATTTTCAACCTATAATTCTCAATCTTTGCATTCCTTAGGAAATAACACCATTCCATCCATTACATTAACAATGGAAGAATTTGAACTCGGAACCATTCAATTACCGTTGGTTCAGTATGAACTTCTTTTGATTCCACCATTGGTTTATTTGTGCTTTCCTACAAATCTTGTTCTAATTCCACAATCCTACTAAGAGAAGCATTCAATTCTTCTTTTTGTCTTTTCTTTTCTTCTTCAAAAGCTGAAAAAATAAGCATAAAATTCTTTTTTAAACTTTGAATTTCTTTATCTAGATCAACACTATGTATCTTGTTTTCTTTATTACAATTTTGAATTTATTTTTTCAATTTACTAATGAATGTATCTTTTTCTTGTATCTGCAGTTTCAAATCCTGTATTTCCTGATCTCTTTTACTTATCACAGCAGTGTGTACTATTACTTCTTCTTGTTGCAGTTCCATATGTTCCTTATTTTTGTACAACTGACTTCTTAGCTCATCTATTTATAATCTTAGCTTTTCCAACTCTGCATTAGTACTTTCATTTTCAACCATCTCCACAACTCTATTTACAATAGGGGACAAATTTCCTAAAGCACTATCTTCAACCTCCATGGAAGGTGGAGATTGCACTTTTTCTGCTTTCTCAATTTCCTGGTCAAGGGCTTCTTCTTCTTCGAACACTAGGTGGGAATGTATTTCTTCAACTGAAGTTTCTTTTTCTAGGAACTAATGAATCTGTTCACCTATTTCCAAAGGTTTTTGTTGCTTTTTGGATTTTGATCCACTTCCTATACTTTGCACTGGGGCTTTCATAGACTCATAGGATAACATTTTGCTTCTCCTCAAAGGAGGAGCATTCTGATAAGTAAAAATTGTTGGAGAATTCTAATAAGTAAGAATGGGGTATGTGTAGGATCATGATGGGCCAAAAAGTGGCAATATTATGGGTATTTGTAGGGTATGTGGCTGACGACTTTTTTTTAACCCAAAATTCATGAAACGAAAAGGGTTTTTAGAGGAGATTCTCAACTTTCCACAAATATAAATTATGCTTTAATTTGAATTTAATAAATAATTATTATTCATTTTCTATTAGAATTATGACTAAAGTCCATGGATGATTGAAAAACATCTAACTTTCAAAGTATCACATTTTGAATCTGAGCACATTCTATGCTCACATACTATAGGATTAGAAAAGAAAAATTAAATTTCATGAAGTTTTGACCAAGTTAAGGTGGTCAGACATACGAGTTTTATATTTTTTTTGTAATAAAAATTCATAATTAATTATTTACTTGGAAAAAATTACAAAATAATATGCATCACATTGGACATGAGTCCTCTACTTATATATAAAATCTTATAAAAAATATTATCATTTATTATGGTTAGGTGGTCAGACGGTGGGCCCTATGTTGGCTAAGTAATTCCAAGTCATGAGTTTATCTCCCCGTCCAGCGGTTTTATTAAAAAAAGTTTATAGGCGGAACGCATTGTCATACACCTACTTCTTATTTTTTCCCTGAAATTTAAGTACTACTGCAATGAAATTTCAAATTTTCACCAAATAGATTTTATTTATTTTTAAATAAACCTAGTATTTTAGAAACTACATTCAATTTTCTACAAATTCTATTGTTACATATTTTTGAAATAATATAGATAACTTATTGAAATTTTTATGTCAATTTGCTTAACATTGATTTTTCTAAATTTTTTTGCCACTTAAGGGCCTATTTTTTCCATGATGATCCTGCACATACCCAATGGTTCTTCTTTTCCTCTTCCTAAAGGGATTAATGTCTACATTTGGATATATAATCTCAACATCTACTAACTGGTTTGGGGTTTTAAATTCCTCATTTTCAAATTCTGGCACTTCCTCATTTTCAGATTTAGGCAATTCCTCACCAGGGATTGTGGCAATTTGGGCATCAGGAGCCTTAGAAGCCATAGGGGAAGTTGCTCTAACAAGTGAAGTGACTTGTTTAGAAGATTCTCCTGGTTCTAATTTTCTTTGGGGTGTAATATTTTCAAACTTCCTAAAAAATTTCTCCCACTTTCTCTCAAGTTTCTTACAAAAATGATATTTGCAAATTAGCTAAATTAACCCATGGTGCTTTAATGGCCCTAAACCATTCTTATATCTTTCTATGGAAGAATTAACATAATCACTCAAAAAGTAAGGCAAATTAACCCTAAGGGTAGGGTTTTCTTTCCCATGTTGTAAATGTATCAACATGCAAAATGCAGGTCCTACCACAGTAGTGAGTTGGCCTTCATAGGTGAAATATTTAATAATCCATGCAATCGCAATGCCCTAGGGTTCTAATATGGAAGTTCGTTGAAACCCATTATTTGGTCCTCTAGTACTGATGACTATCATGGGCTGAGGGTTCCCCTGTCTAAGGAATAATTCTGATAATTTTTGATATGTAATTTGAGTTGTTTCTAATATTTTAATGCTAGAATTATCCAACCCTAAGAGACAAGAGATGATTTTTGGACTCACCTTAAAGCACTTTCCATGAAGTGTCACTTGTCCATTGAAGTAATTCTCTATGAATGCATTCACCAGCTTTTCATTGTATCCCTCAAACTTTTTGATGAAATCCAATCAACCCACTTCCTCAAACAAACCAGAAATGTTGCTTAACCCCAGTAATTTTTTTGTAGAAGTCGGCTCAAATTCCTTCTTTGTACTCCCCATTTTTTGTCTCTTATCTATCACCCTACTGATAATTCAATAGTGTAAGAAGCTTGTGCAATTATTTTTGAAAATATAATCAAACTATGATTATTTATTTATCTTTGCTCAGAGCTTATTGTGTAATAATGCCAATTTGCATGGAGGGCCATGAAAAGAGTGTTGTACTTAGCAGTTAATCGCCAAGTGGCTCAAGTTACTAAATTAGGAAGGGAAACTCATGCTAATTAATTACACATTATTCAAAAATAAAGTTACTTAAAGCACAAATTTGTTCTTACATTCTATGATCGCTTGAAGATCTCGTATCTTTACCAATTTGACAGGATGATGAAATTGTATTGGCTGAGGTGACAGCTTAGTTATTATGACATGAGTGAGGAAGCTTGCAAATGATGAAATCATTAATGAAGATAGGTTGTCATGGTGGCTTTTATTTATGATGAAGATAGACTTTTAAAAAGAAAGAAGGTGTATGTATCGATGTATAATAATCAAAGCATTGAAGAAAATTGAAATTTTATGGAAAGAAGTGGCGGAATGAAATATGTATAAGTTTTGGAGCACACAAAGGAGTACACGATCAAAACTAGAAAATAATTTCTAGAGCATGTGGAAGGCATGCATTTGAAACAAAGAAGATGGATAAGTTTTGGAGCATCCCCGAAAGATGCAGCTAGAATGGTAACCGAATGATGGTTCTGGAGCATCAATATCGAAAGATGGAACCAGAGTAGCAACCGAATGAAAATTATAGAGCATTGTTGAAAGATGGAACCAGAGCAGAAACCAAATGAATATTCTAGAGCATCATCGAAAGATGAAACCAGAGCAGCAACCAAATGAAGATTCTAGAGCATCGTCAAAAGATGTAGTCAAAAAGAAGAAATATGGTGGAAACAAATGAACTCGAACTTCATGAGCTTTATATCACTCTACAAGAACAATATTCTAATGCAGTGGCTAAGGTGCAAGTTCTAGAGCATCAAGCATTTAGACCATCAAGTTCTGGAGCATCATCAAAAGATGCTCCAGAAATTGTTTATTCCTTCATGAGAAGTCCTGCAAAATAAAAACACATGTAGTTAAGTCCAAAAATAAGAATTAATGAAAAAAAAATTGAAAGTAAATTGGTACACACATCTTCTTATTGCAACTTTTGATTTTATTATTTCTTTTATTTTTTATCATTTAAGCATAATTTATTTATTGGGTCAAATGGACTTTATCTTGGAAGAGTCAATGCATTGGATCTCTCCCTGCATTTCTACCAATTTTGTAAATTCTTCTTTACTAATAGGCTTATGGTAGATACGTAGGTGATGACCATTAACTAAGAGAGTTTGTGAATCACCATCAATGGGTTTTAGCTGAATTGTGCCATTCGAGAAGACTTCAGAAATTTCATATGGCCCTAGCCAATGAGACCTGAGTTTTCCTTTATGGTATTTATATCTAGAATCAAATAGCAAGGCCTAGTCACCATTATGGAACTCTCTCTCTTTAATGTGTTTGTCATGCCAAAATTTTCATTGATGTTGAACCAATTTAGTTTGACGGACAACATCTAAGCAAAGCTCATTAAACTCACTTAATTGTAAAACTTGTTCTATTTGAGCTCGTTTCAGATCTAGACCCAACTCCATAGTTGTACGTAGGGTTTGGAGTTCAAACTAAATGGGGAGAAGAGGTTTCTTCTCAAAAACAAGCTCATAGGGGTTGAATCTAGTCGTGGATTTCCATGTGTTGTATGCCCAGACAACTTCAAGAAATTTCTTGGCCCAATCTCTTCTTCCTGAAGAGACCATTTTTTTCAATATGTTTTCCAACTCTTTATTAGTCACCTCTACTTGATCATTTGCTTGAGGGTGATATGGGGATGACTTCTTATAAATCACTTAAAAATGGTTCGTAAATGCTAGAAGAAATTTGGACATGAATTGGGGTCCCTGATCTATAACGATGGTTTGGGGGGCTCCAAATCTAAGAAAGATTTTATTATAGAGAAAGTCAGCAACTTGCTCTTCTCTGGCAACTCGTGAGGCTTGAACTTCTGCCCATTTTGTCAGATAATCGATGCAAACTAATATGTATTCTTTCCCTTGAGAGGAAGGATATATGGGGTTGATAAAATCTAATCCCCATTTTTCAAATGGTTCAAGGACTACCTGAGGCTGCAAAGGAATTTCTGCTGAAGCAGTCATTGGTCTTCCCACCCTTTAGCATTCATCACAACGACAAACATAGTTTTTAACATCTTTATGCATTGAAGGCCAATAATATCCAGCACCTAAAATTTTATGAGTTATTTGTGCAGATTAATGACCCCCAAAAGGATCATCGTGACAAGCCCTCAAGATACTATAAGCTTCATCATCCCTAACACATCTTATCAAAACCATATCAGTGAATAATTCACTTCCTTTATTTTGATGTAAACCTAAGGGGTACTTCAGAGGCGGCTAAATAGTTGGCAATATCAGTGAATCAAGGGGTCTTTGTAGAAATGGAAAACAAATTTTCATCTAGAAACTCATCTTGCACAGGTGCAAGGTCACCCTTTTCTTGTTTGATTCAAGACAAAAAGTCTACCACCTCATTAAATCTTCCTAGCTTGTCAAGTATTGTCACATTGAACTCTTGAAGGAGTAGTAACCATCTCATTATTCAACCATTAAATACAAGTTTATTCATTAAATATTTTACACCTGAGTGATTTGTATAGACTGTAACTTTATATCCTATAATATAATGATGAAACTTTTTAATGGCATGAACCATAGCCAAAAATTCTTTCTTTTGCATTGTGTAGTTCCTTTCAGCAAATGTCAAGTTTTTACCAATGAAATATATGGCATATTTACCTCCATCCTCATCTTCTTTCCCCAATACTGCACCAATTACATCGTCTAAAGCATCGACATAAATGTGAAAGGGAAGACTCCAATTTGGCCCATGCAATACGGGAGCAGAGACAATCTTCTCCTTTATCATTTCAAATGATTGTTGACATTCAGATGTCCAATTAAACTCCACATCTTTTTGGAGAAGAGAAAACATAGGGGTCTCTATCTTACTGAAGCTTTCTATGAACCTTCTATAGTATCCACCATGCCCACGAAAACTTCAAACATATGTTTGCGTTTGAGGAATGGTCAGTTTTTGAATGACTTCTATTTTCTTGGGACCAACCTTTATTTCTTCAGAGGAAATATGATGGCTAAGGGATAGTCGGTTATCCTCGCAAACTTGTAAGACCTTGTCTAGTTTTTGAAGGGATTCATCATAGGTTGACCCATAGACTGTGAAATCATCCATTTAGACCTCTACACAGTCATTGATAAGCACAAAAAAAATAGCCAAAATAGCTCTCTGGAAAGTCGCAAGAGCGTTACAAAGTCCAAAGGGAAGAACTCGGTATGCAAATGTACCCCATGGACAGGTAAACATTGTCTTATCTTCGTCTTCTGGTGCTACCTGAATTTGGTTGTAACCACTAAATCCATCTAAAAAGGAGAAATATTTCCTCCCAACCAAGTTATCCAAAACTTGGTCCACAAATGGTAAGGGGAAATAATCTCAAAAAGTGGCTTTATTGAGTTCTCTATAATCTACATAAATTCTCCACTTCCCATTTTTCTTTTGTACAAAAACCATAGGTGACACCCACTTACTATCAGAGATAGGATAAATAAATCCTGCATAGAGGAGTTTCTCAATTTCAACTTTAACAAGATCCCTTAATGTAGGATCGAGTCTCCTCTGTGGCTGATGTACAGGTCTTATGTTAGAATCGGTGTAAATGCAATGTGTACAAACACTCAGGTGGATTCCCCTCATATTTGTATAGTCCCAAGCAAAATCTTTAGACCTTTTTACCAACATATTAAATAATTTATTCTCTTGTACATTTTTGTCAGCCAACTATTGATGTTCAAGGTTTTTCTCGACAAGAGCATAATTGATTTTGTTCCTGGATGGGCCGAAGTGATAGTATGTACCAAAGTGACAGTATGTATCAGTCGTAACAAGGTATCGATGGCACAACTATGAGGAATAAGGTGGTGAAATCTTGTAATTTATACTCAAAGAAATGGCTTGTTCTTGGAATCATATTGGCTAAAGGACAAGGCATTCCCATGGTAACATAATTTTGTTCCATCCCACTTATATCAATCAGTTGTCCCAAAAATTTTGGCACATCCACTATTTCCTCCTCACTGGAGCCTATAGCAAGATGTGCAGCTTCGTTCACTAACTCATCCTCTAATTCCTCTCCATGTTGTTTAATCACAACCATGGCGAACGAGGCCAAATTGCCTTGACCATTGGATTCTTCTGGTTCATGAACCTAGACTTTATTATGTTTGGTGGGTTTAGCAAGAGGATATAAGAATAAACGTTTACTATATGGACCATGTGAAATGGTCATTCCTCCTCAACAATCAATTTTAGCTATGACAGTAGTCAACCATAGTCTTCCAAGAATTATTGGATAACTATCTTTGGGCGTAAGTGATTGGATTATCTGGAAGTCAACTAGATATTCCCATCCATCAACTTTGACAAGAATGTTTTTAATAACTCCCTTTGGAATGGCTATAGACTGATTTTCCATTTGTAAGATTGTAGTTGTGGGACATAAATCAGTAAGACTTAATTTTTCCATCACATCCATAGTCATCACATTAATAGATGCTCCTAAATCCACTAATGCATTAGGTATTGCTACCTCATTAATTGTGACAGATATTAGTGAACTCCCAAGATCATCATATTTTGGAGCGACAGTCTTTCCAGACAAAAAGTCAACTAAATAGCCATCGATGTGTACAATATTTATTTTCTTTGGTTTCCTTCCCATAGTTTTAATGCATAGTTGTTTAATCAACTGATTCAACTCAGGAATTTCCTTGATTTCTTGCAGCAAAGGAACCTCTATTTGTAGTTGTTTGATTTCCTAAATTAATGCAGTTTCATAGGTCAATGACATTTCTGGAGTATCTTTTAGAATTGTTGATCTTGGATGCTCTGGAAAGGGTACTTGAATTTTCTCTTTTGGAGGGGTATCCTTTCTAAGTTCAGGTGGAGATTGACCTTCTTCCTCCTAAGGTAAGTCAACAACTCTTGATGTTGAAGGAGGCACAATATTATTTGCGGGAGTGGTGTGGTTGGGTGGAGTATCCTTCTCAATATTTTTAGGAGTAGGTTCATCTACAATTTCTTTGATGGTGGGCGATTGAAGTGTTCTACCAGAGTGTAGCTAAACATTTCCACAATGAATTGTATTAAGTCTGGTAACATTATCTTGTTCACTATTATATACCAGAGTATTATGGCGCTTGATCTTAGGATTGGGAAGTAGTTGCGCCAAAAGCTGAGGTTGATTTATCTGCTCATTCTGAGGAGGATTCTGAGGTAGCGGTAGTAGATTCTATTGTTGATTCCTCTAAGGACTAGTATAAAATTGATTTTTTCCTTCATTTCATTGGGGAGCAGTATGTTGTGGGTACTGTTGAAATAATATTCCAAGCAGCTCCCTTCGGGTTCCCCCTTTTTTGCATATATTCATGCGCTGGCCTGCGCGTCTCCGCGTCTTTTTCGGCTTCCCAGCAGGTTTTGATCTCCCCTGTTGTGCATTCCTTGCTTCGCAACTTCGACAAGCGGCTCCCCGTTCGGCTCCTGAAAGAATGCGCTGGGCGCCCACGTGTCTCGCCTGCGGGGTTCTTCATTTTCTGTTGCTTTATGTTTCCCACGGGTTGCGAAACGGGGCCCACATCTTTGTACGTGGCGGTGTATCGCAATCTTTCCCTAGCAAGAGTAGAGTATGCTGCGACGGGCTGCGAAGGATTTCTATTGGCCTTCTTTATTTCCTGGCGGGACCCACCCTCGCTCACGTGTCAGCGGTTCGCAGTTTTTAAAAAACAACAGGGGCGAGAGCACCACGGGTTGCGAAACGCGGCCACGCTTCGCCACCCTTTTCATGCGGCCTTTCCCCGTTTTCAAAGTAGCCTCCGTCCCCTGAACGTGTCACTTCTCCGCAAGCTCCCGGTCGATGGAGGAGGAGTTTTCATTCGGGCCGCGGTTTGCTGCCACGTGCCTTACATCGATTATCAAAGCAAGCTGTGAGATGGCCGAGCGGGATGGTGTCATTGACTGCTGCTCGCCATGGTTCTCTAAGGCGGTGGACGACACTCGTCGCTTCGAAGCCTGGTTGGGACCACTGCCATCATTTCAAAGGGCACGCCTGTAACTGACCAACTGGATGCTGTACCCTGATTGGCTGCTCTCATAACGGCATTGGGAATATTCTTATTCGGGCATCATTACGGGAGATTGTGGAATCTTTCTGTTACAACTCTCCAGGCGGTGGGATTTTGCTCTCCGGCTATATATACTCCCTCTGTTGAGGGACAATGGTCCAAGATTTTTTGGGAAGAATTCTGGGTTTAGCAAGAGACGTCAGGCCTCTTTTGCATGTTTATTCGCAAGGAACTTTCAGACTGTGCCTATTGTTCGGCCTTTCTGCTTTTCATGTCTTGATTAAACTGTGAACTGTGCTTTTTATGGTCTTAAGCATTTCATTTGAGGAGACTTCTATATATTGAATGCAAACTTGCTGGTCTAAATCATGTCTTAATGACTCTTCTTAGCAGTAAGAATGTATGTGATACTGTTTTATGTCAATTGAATGAACTGTTTATGCTATTGCTTTGAACTTCCGGTGTTTTTTAACATATCAATAACATTCAGGCCCTTGAGTCTATGATTTATCGTGCCTATCAGAAAGCTTTGGCGCATCGCCTTAGATTAGTATTTGTTTATTATATCTGCTTCCTTTTCCCTTTCCAAAAACCATTATATAGAAGAAGCCGGCTTCTTTAAAATCCGGAGGTCACTCAGTTTGGCACAAAGGGGTCCCCCTTGAACTGAGTTTCCCATAAAGGCACTGTTATCTCGTCAATTTTTGGTGTCAATAGTTTGTCCTTTTTTCTGGCACGCCCGGTGGGACCCAAACTAATGAAATCGTCTTCTAAAAGGGTATATGAGCCATCGGCCTGTAACTAGATCCCAAACTGCAAGTAACCCAGGTTTACTAGTGCCTCCATCCAGGACAGTCCAGGCCGCAAATCAGTTAGTAACCGTTCCATTCCCACCACCCTTTCCTCTCACCATGTTGCCGGCCGCGAACAGAAATTATGTAGCATGGGATGCTGGGAGTCCCCTTGTAGCTCCGGTAGCACCTGCTGTTTGGGGTGCCATTCCGGTTTCGGCCCTGAAAGCTCTTCCCAAATTCGCCGGAGATAACACAAAAACGCCAGCAGAGCACTTGCAGGATGTAGCGGATGTATGCCTAGTACATGGTATCACAGCGCAGAATGTAGCCCTGAGGCTCCTTGCTGCGTCCTTCAAAGGCAAAGCCCTGGAGTGGTACCGAACACTGACTCCTAATACCATTCGCACTTGGGATGACCTCGGAGATCCATTCTATGAAAGGTTTTCAAATGACGGAGATCGTTCTTCGCTATATTATCAGTTATCCGTCATCAAACGAGCACCCCAGGAGGCTCTGACGGACTTCAATGCCCGATTTCACTCAAGTTGGCGGAGGATTCCCTTGACCATCCGCCCGACCCCAGATTTGGCATTCATGTTCTATCTGAAGTCCATCAATCCTGACATTTCTATGATGATCAAGTCTCTGGGAGGAGCCACTCTACCAGATGCATATGCCACCGCTATCAAAGCAGAAAATCACTTGATAGACTGCGGAAAATTGCCTCCTCGACCTGTTATGCTGATATTTCCTGAGATATCAAACGTGGCACAAGAGGTGGCGTCGACCAGTGCGCCAGCGACTCCCCAGTCAGCGTACTCATATACAGCCGCTCCTGAAAACTTGGCCTCTACATCGAGTTCTCCGAAGAATGAGATGGGCGACCTCAAGGAGATGCTACGGACTATGGCGAATGATATAACAACGCTCAAGCGGAATCAAGCAATGCCTCCGCGGCCTGCGTATCAGAACTATCAAGGTGGGCGGCCTACCTATCAGCAGAATCAATATCAAAATGCGCATCGCACTAACCCACCAACGGCGGCTATGAACCAAATAGTTCCGGTGCCTACGCCACTGGCAGGAGCGTCGCCAAGCTCTAGCAGAGAATTAACCGCGGGACAAAACAATCTTATTGATGACATCAATCCATGGTGCTTCCCTTGCAATGATGCGCATATGCCCCGAAATTGTCCGCGTGGCAACTTACAACAAAGGATAGCGGAGCAACGTAGTCAAGGTATTGCGACAGAGAACGAAGAATACAGATATGCCCCGGCAATGGAGAATGCGGTCCTTACCGCGCAAATACAAGGAATGTCCCTAGAGCAAGAGTCTGACATTGTTCCTGATCATGCGCTCTTCTCATGGATGGAAGACAAGGAAATGGTGTTTGCAAATGACACGACCACAGCCGAAATGCCGCAGGAAAAATCCGACTATAATACGCGCTCCAAGAGAAGATTCACTGGTGAGGCCGTGGTTTCACTTTCGGACAGTCCGCAGTGCAAGGACATTTTGGATCAAATTCCTGGCGGTCCGACTGAATCCTTGTCTTCTCAACCGCGGAAGGAGATTATTATAACAAAAGCAAGGGAGTAGAAATCTCTGAGCTCCTCACCTCTTAACGTGGTGGAGCAGTTGAAGAAATCACCCGCTAATGTGTCTTTATGGGACATTCTAGCTATTCCGGAGCAAAAGACCATACTCCAAAAAGTGCTTCAGCAACAGATGGACCCAGCACTAACCGAGCCTTTGGCCAGTATCGAGGCGGTTTATCAAATGCCGCCAACTAAGGTGGTCGCAAACAAAGCGGTGGAATCCCATGCAGATGTCAGAGGTAGGCCAAAACCTCAACCCTTCTTCTTGACCCTCATTATAGGGGAGAAACTATTACACAACGCTATGATTGATTCTGGCGCTAGTACCACGGTTATGCCAAAACTAATAGCCGAGGCCTTGGGACTCAGCTATGAACCTATGAAGAAAGGGGTGATGTAGCTAGATGGAAATAAGGTTGATACTGTGGGTGTCATCAAAGCACTTCTGTTGACTCTATTTTCCTGCCCGAGTATCACTATCCCACAAGATACAGTGATCATAGATGTTCCGCCAATGTTTGGTCTTTGCCTTTCTCAAGAGTTTACTTCAAAGGTGGGAGGCTATTTGTCTTTAGATTGGTCACATCTAATACTTAGGACCAAACATGGCGCAAAGATGAAGATAGAATCGGAGGCTCTGCATTCTGAACATGTGGCGAACGAGGCCCTGATTAACTTTGAAGCCGCACATACCTCCATCACCAAGCAAGACATGTACAATGTTGAACTGCTGGAGGAGGAAAAGGTCAACGGAGACTGAAGTGATAGCGAGGATGCTCTGTTGAGTGAACATATAAATAATGATCCCTTCAGAAATTATCATGCTACCGGGTTAGGCACATATGTGATCTATGATGAAGACCAGGTTCTTCCGAAGGTCGTCAAAGAACCCGACGATGACCAAGCAAGTGAGTTGTGGACATTATATTTTGATGGAGCAAGGAGCAAAGTTGGAGCTGGAGCAGGGATATGTCTAATATCCCCACAGAATGAAAAGTTGCTGAGGTCTTTCCGATTCCAATTTGCTTGTTCAAATAATGAGGCTGAATATGAGGGTCAAGTCCAGGGCCTAAGCCTAGTGGAACGAATGGGTATCAAGCAATTGATTGTATTCGGAGACTCAGAACTGGTAGTTAATCAGGTCCGAGGAGTCTCAGCAGCAAAGAATATCCGCATGAGATCCTATAGACATCGAATCTGGGACCTTGTAGAAAGTTTTGAAGCTTTCAACATCCTGACTATTCCCCGAGTCCAGAATGGCGATGTAGACCGCATGGCAGTAATAGGTGCTCAGTTTGATCCTGTCTCCGACTTGCTTCGGAACAGATATTCAGTACGAGTGCTTGTTAGACCAGCAATACCCGACAATGACCAAAGTTGGAAAGTCTTTGAGAGCGATGAACACTTCGCCTCGTTTATTCAAAACTCAGGGGAATTTGCCGATCAACTCCAACCAAAGATCGCTGAGGCCTACGAGGGACAAATTATGCAGATGAAGTCAAATAAGCTTCTGAAAGGATTGGTTACTCTCAAAAAAAAATTTGATTGTAGTGACGCCCGAAATGATAAGCAGAAGTTCGTGGCAGAAAAAGGTGATTATGAGAATCTTCGGGTTTCCGATGACAGGAACCTTCGGGTCGGAAAAGATGTTTCACAGCAAGATAGAGAAAGTCTTATCAATTTCTGTGAGAAATATGGAGTAGTGGCCTGGTCCTACGATGATCTGGAAGGTTACGATCCTGGTATCATTCAACATACTATTGAGCTAACAGAAGGTGCGAAGCCAATCCGACAGAAACAGCGGCCAGTCAACCCTAAAGTTGAAGCCTTGATGGCACAAGAGCTAACCAAGCTCATTGAGTCGCGTATTGTCTTCCCAATTAAACATAGTACTTGGGTATCAAATCTGGTACCAGTCCGAAAGAAGAATGGTGATATACGCTTATGCCTAGATTTTCGAGACCTAAATAAAGCATCTCTGAAGGACCACTATCCCTTACCTTCTATGGAGTCGATCCTCCAAACTGTCGCGGGATCGGAAATGTTCTCTCTACTGGATGGCTTCTCTGGCTATAACCAGATTCGAGTAAGAGAGGAAGATCAGCACAAGACTACGTTCACCACCAAGTGGGGGACGTTTGCATATGCTAAAATGCCTTTTGGTTTATCTAATGCAGGGGCAACCTTCCAGAGAGCTATGGACGTCGCATTTAGCGAGCTGATCAATAAGATTATCCTAATCTATTTGGATGATCTTACTGTGTTCTCCAAATCTAAAGATGATCATTTCGATCATCTGGAGTTGGTGTTTCAAAAGTGCCAAGAGTTCAGGATTTCCTTAAACCCGAGGAAATGTGTGTTCGGAGTACCTCAGGGTAAGCTGTTAGGACATGTTGTGTCGAAGGAAGGTATTTCAATTGACCCAGAACGAGTAAAGGCTATAAAGGAGCTTCCTCTCCCGGTGAATAAGAAAGGTGTCCAGTCTTTTCTGGGCAAAGTAAATTTCGTCAGTAAATTTATTTCTGATTTTGCGGGAATGATTAGGCCGATCACCCTAATGCTAAAAAAGGATCAAATTTTCAAGTGGACAACGGAGGCGAGGGAGGCATTTGAGAAGGTCAAGGAAGCTATCTCATCAGCCCCAGTGTTGATCAATCCAGATCAACATAAAGATTTTATAATGTATGCTTTCAGTAGCAAGTCAAGTATCGCTACTGTTCTGACTCAAAAGGATAGAGAAGGAAAGGGGGAGCATCCAGTTGCTTTCTATTCCGAACCTTAAAGGAATATGAAGTGAATTATAACTTCGTTGAAAGACAGGCTTTCGCAATAGTGAAGGGGCTTAAAAAGTTCTGCCATCTAATTTCTTGTAGCAAAGTCCTGGTATATGCTCTATTATCTCTAGCAAGTGGAATAATATGGAGGGAGAAATCACACAAAAAAAGGGCTAATTGATCACCAAAGATCCCCGGAGTGCTGATACTGAGGTGTGTCAGCCCACCAGACTATTAAAGGCAAAGAGGTTTGTGTGGAGTATATGGACACAGAAGTGGAGATGTTCATAAAGAGGAAATGTAATCTTGTCCCGATGAAATGGATCGGATCGAGGACAATTGGCTGGAGGATAGAATGAACTTCTGGCGCGAATCCTGAAGGTACCCCGCCAAAGCCTTTATCCTGTAAAAGGTTGCACACGGCCCAATCATGATACGCCTCGTGATAGAAGGAGCCCATGAATTTTAATGTGCTCCTACGATGTGTTACTTCAGGGGAGGCGCAGAAGATCCTCGACGCATTCCACAATAGCGACGAAGGTGGACATTTCTCCGCTAAAACTACAGCCATCAAGGTCCTACGGGCTGGATATTACTGGCCTACACTTTTCAATGATTCCTACTCTCTGGTAAAGACTTGCAAAAAATGTCAGTTATTCTCCGACAGAAGGAAGAATTCAGCGATGCCCCTCAAACCTATTGTGGCGGATGAACCATTTGCTCAATGGGGCTTGGACTTTATCGGAATGATCAACCCGGTTTCCAGTTCCGGACATAAATGGATTTTAACAGCTACAGACTACTTCACAAGGTGGGCTGAAGCTGTTCCCCTTAAAGAGGCAACGGAGGTAGAGATTGTGGACTTCCTCGAGGCTCTGGTGACGAGGTTCGGCCCTCCGAAGACGATCATTTCGGACAATGCTAGGGCATTTGTAGGCACAAAGGTATGTCACTTTGCATTGAAAAATGGCATATTCCTTAAAACATCTTCAAACTATTATCCACAGGGAAATGGCCTAGCCGAGTCAACAAACAAGAGTTTAGTCCGACTCCTCAAAAAAGTGGGCTCAGAACACCAAAGGGAATGGCACAAAAACCTCTGAAAAGCACTCTGGGCCAACCGCATAACTCCTAAACAAGTCCTCAAGACTTCGCCCTATGAGCTAGTATATGGGAAAGAAGCGCTGCTACCTATCTCTATGGAAATTCCGGCGATACAGTTGTTGAAATCTCTTGAGATAGAACAAAATGACGCCATGGAAGTTCGGCTTGCCGAACTATTAGAAGTACAAGAAAAAAGGGAGAATTCCCTAAAGGCCATGACTGGCCGTCAACAGGTGGTCAAACGGTGGTTTGACAAAAAGGCTTCCGACCAAGGCCTAAAAAGTGGAGATTTAGTGCTAAAATATGACAGCAGGGCTGCAAAGCCAGGTCAGCATGATAAGTTCGATAGCCTATGGGAAGGACCCTTCAAAATCATTCGGTGCATGCAACACAATGCCTTCGAGCTGGAAAATATGGAACAGGAGCCCCTAGGAATCCCGGTTAATGGGATTCACCTTAAATTGTTCCATTAAGCGTCAAGCCCTACCCTGTACAGTTGTAAATAACGCTTTTTCTTTTTCCTTTCCTGTTTTTGGCCTATCCTTTTGCTAAACCAATTGACTTGCTATGCATTCGCTTATCATCGTTAGTGAGTAAAGCACCGGAGTTCTAAAAAAAAGTATGCTCGTAAACAGAGACAAAACATACAAGATTGGCAAACCCAGAAAAAATTGCACGCAGAAGCAAACAGGAGCATAAATTTCACAACAAAAAGAGACGTATATATTTATATACATGTTTCTGAGTTACAAAATGGCATGAATGCCGATTTTCAAATATACAAAGTATAAGAGCATATATATATATGTTGGCCTTTTATCAGGCTGATACGGAGCAAAGGGGTTACATCAACGAACACCAAGGCAAGGGGACCATTTATCCGCAGGAGTGGCTAGCAGCAACCGATGCATTCAAGACAGCGTCCGCTTCCTCCTCATCAACAGGTTCCTCGGTGACACTGGCAGCATCATGAAGCGCGGCTGTCGTCGGCGGTGGGTACACCAGGTCCCTGAAGTCAGTATACCACTCTACGTCGTAGAATGGTATCACGTTGTAGCTTCTGAACAGGAAGTGAAGAGCCTGGGTAACCCTTTGCTGATGCTGACCATGGGTCTACAGGCGGAATCCGCTAAGGAATGGTAGCCAAGCCACGACAGCTTCTTCTTCAATATAGCGATGTAGGTCGCTGGCTGATGGCAGACCGATTCCATACGCAGCGTGTGTGACAACCTCGCCAAGCCCGTTCAGGTACTTCTTCGGGAAGATTTCTTTGACTAGCTTCAATACAAGAGGCCGAGGGACAGAAATGTCTAGCATAGATGCCACAAAGTGTGAGCACACATCAGTGTTCACCCGATGCTTATCTTCATACTCCACACAATCCTTGCCGAGAACCCACTTAATGGCTACTAAAACCAGCGAGTGCTTGTTCTTCGTCATTCTCTTAAGCCTCCTGGTGGAGATTTCACCTACAAATGATGTTTGTGATTTGAAGGAGGTCAGGCGAATGGGAGTATCCATCTCTCCTAGAACTATTCCTAAACCTGCTAAGTATGCCGAAAGCTGCTTACTACTTTGACCTATGAAAAGACTCGCTTAGCAGTATTCTACTTGCCTATCACTTCTCGATGCAAAGTGTGTATGTTTGCTATCTACTGGCCTATTTATAGAAAATTGATAAGACATATGCCAATCCGCCGTAAGCAACGTGATGTATATTGGCTACAATCTCGAGGGCCGAGTCTGCGTTTGTTCACGTTTTGGGCTGGCACACGCATGGTAGCACGACTCAAGACATGCTTAATTAAATCAAGTTAATTAATTAAGCTTTAAAAGGTGGCACTTGTTGATGAAGGGACGTATGGCCGTATGCTATGGTGTCAAATCTCAAGCACATCCCAGAACCCGAGGCGATATTCGTATCTCTTTCAGGCGGTGATCGTTTGCTTGGCGTAATCATTCCGGCCAGGGATATTAATTACCGGTACATGCTAGCGCAACGCAAGGGGGCCAGTTGCAGGCTCAATTTCCAAGGAAATCGGGGCATATCACACAATCTTCTAAAAGCGATGATGAAATCCAGCCACCTCGAAAAAGTAATCAGCCCATCTTGCACGAGTTGTGGAGTTAACGGTACATGCCGAATTAAATGCAAGGGCTCTCGCTCTCCTACCACCTTAAGGAAAGCTGCTATTATTGCATGAAGACGCTTATTGTTCCTAAGTCTTTTTCAAAAAGCTAAGGAGTGCGCGAAGTGTTTTCTGTCTGTATTTCCAGTGCAAGCGTATTCAAAGGCCAGCGAACCTTCAAGTTCTGCCACGAAGAAAGATGGCGGAATCTTCAGCTCAGCCAGCAGAGGAAGGGATTAGCCAGGAACTGTATTTGGCTATTCGTTCTTCGGCCGAGGTATACGTGTTCGACGACGTAGCGTATGCCACTCCTGGTATACCCCAGAAGGTGAGGAGACCCAACACAGAGGAGCTAGAGAAGCCCAAAGAGTGGAATAACCCTAAAAAGGTTGGAGAAAAGTGGGCTAATATCTACGATCCAAAGCTTGCTAGGAACCCTAAGTCTCTTAGAGAGGCGGCTTGTGCAAGGTTATCAGTGTCAAAGGCAGACTAGGCCACGGAAAACAGAGTCTGGCTTAGCGGTCTTCCACAATACATGGTCCCATTGGTGCACTATTGCCCGGAGGTGGTCGACGCAGCTGTTCAACGATATAATCCAAAGACCCACTGCATTGAGGGTCGCAATTTAAGAGTTCATATCGGCCCGGAAGCCATCTAGCATATGTTGTGCATTCCTGATCCCAAAAGGAGGAATGAGAATATCGAGCATTTCCGCCCAAGCAAAGGGGAAAAAATATGGAAGAAAATGAAAACCAGCTCCGAGTTCTTGCTAGAAGAAACTAATAAGAAGGGTGGCACCTCCGCTAAGGCACCGAGTATCCCATTATCGTGTGGTTCATTCCGCGATGACCTTCAGGACCCCATCTCCATGCTGGCATTTGTTTGCGGCCGTGATTCCGATGAAAAGATTGAGGCTTTTCAGCTAGGCCCGGCGATGCAGTTTCGCAGGCAGCGTGAACATTTCTGGTATGATTTTGCTCAGTTCATGGTCGAAGAAATGATACAGCAAATAGAGAATTATCAGGCGGAGGAGAAATTTAGATTTCTTTCCTACTTGGTGCACATGTTCCTGCATCAGAATCCGGATTTCTTCGCCCGATTTTTCCCACTATCAATTTTTGACGAGCGGAACAAAAGAAAGCCGGTATCTACATGGACACCCTACCTTTCCGCAACATATGACTACTATGCCTTCGCGGACTATTTCATAGCCCCGGTCCTGAATGATTTGATCGGAGAGGGTGATATCGTCCGGCTTAACACTGAGCAGACTGGATTTCTGCAAAGCTACATCCCCGCTTGCGACTGGTTCCTGGGCAAGGATTTCACGATCCTTCGAATGAGGGGCTTTATTGGCAAGTCTTTCCTACTCCCGGCTTGCGTCACAGATAGAGTGCTCGCGCTGGAGGTTTACCGGTAGGTATGTGTCATTGATTTCATGTTTTGTAGCAGCAAAAGTGTCAAAAAGAAGGGATTCTTCAGTTGCCCAAAGAGTTTTAAGTCAATAACGCTTGTCAAAAAACGATCGCATGAGCTGCTAGGGAACAAGCTGGCACACCTAGGGTTGGTACTAGTGAATGATAAGTGGGATTACAACCCTTTCAATGACCTGCCTGAGCTGCATATGAGAGTTACACATGTTCCCCGACCTTACTGGGAGAAGCGGTGAAATAACCGGACTGATAAAGATGAAGATCTGGTCGAGTTAGCACAGATCCCTACTCCGGATACCAGGGGCCCATGGCACAAGTTCTATTTTCCAGTGGCCGTGGCAAGGGACAACCTTCCGATAGAGCGAAGCATGCTCAACAAGTTGAAAGTGGATGAGGAATGGAGCGATGAAAAGATAAAGGCTTTCTGGAGATACCGCCAGGAAACTGGGCAATTGAAAGCCCCTTATAATCAGTTAAAGGACGACCAGGAGTTTGAAAGATACTGGGATGAAGGCCATCCCAGCCCGACCTCCAGTACCAACAGGAGCAAAGCGGAAGGTTCCGATGAGCAGGAGGAAGAGAGGGCAATATCTTCGCAGGAAGGTGATGCGTCCGAGCATCCCGCCTATGTCGGCACTAATGTGCGCTTTAACATATCAAGGAGCTCACTTACGCACACATGGACCACTAAACCAGTCAGGCTAGTGCCCCAGCAGAAAGATCCGACTGCTGAGGTTAGTGAGTGTCCCCCCGCGAAAAGACAACGCACGGAAAGTGTTATTGGGACAGTTTCACATGAACCGGCCGAAGGGGAAACACCCGCTGCTAGTCAAATGCCAGAGGTTGCGGTCGAGTCCCAAACGATCCAAATGCCACCACCGACCAGTTAGCAGGTACATTTCACTCCTTCCTCTCTTGCATCTCATTCTTTCACGTCCACCCCTGCTCAATTGGCAACTCCTGCCATTCGTCCGGGACCTCCACCCTCTGTTTCTAGCCCATCTTATTCCGGGGGATTTGCACAATATTCGCAAGCCCAACCGTTTATAATACCCCTCCGAGCATGCTAACGCCTACTGCGGCAGCCCAGACTTTCCTCACCTCACTATCCGAAAGTATTCCTCCCATCGGCCCCCACTCTTTTTCCGAAATGCTTACAGATCCCTTCCCACCACAGCAAACCGAGCCCCAGGCAGCGACTCTTTTTCCTCGGCCAACAGGCCTTACGACTGAATCTCCGGTTCAGCCGTTGCAAATATCTAGCCATGCTGAAACACCCCAGGCTAAGCTATGGAACGTGCCACACTTTTCTCCGCAAACTGTCACCCTCCAGAAGAAACAAATGCGGGCGCCTATGAAAGTTACCTATCCCTACGCCCTACCTTCTGGTGTTCCCTTCGCAGGTGGGCTGGTTTCATCACCAGCTGAATTCATTGCATAGATAGATTGTGGGAAGGAAGCGCACGCAAACAGAATGAGGCGACGAAGGGCAAAGGATGACAATGCCCCCGCCGAGCCGAGAGTACAGGCTTCGTATGACGAGGCCCGCCAAGAATTAAAGTTTACAACTATGTACCCAAGGATAAACAAGCCTTAGGGAGAAATACAACCAGAGGACTATGATATTTATGCTGTCGGACTGGACATGAAGATGGCCCGACCACAAGATAAAGTCGAAATCATGGAGGAGACACAACGGGTGGTCACTTCTGATTTCCTAAAGACTGGTCGCCAGCTGAAAAAGAAGGATGAACAGCTCAAGGCAGCCAAGGACAGGGTGAGTTTTCTAGAGGCAAAGGAGAAATCCTTAGAGGTGGATATCGCCCGAATGACAGAAAGGGCGCTAACAGTAGAGAATGAGAGAAGCAGGCTTCAAGGCGAAATTGCAAAGACCCGAGTAGCCGACCCAGCCGTATTAAAAGAATTGTAGAATCAAAACCAAGCGGCGCAACGGAGCTTACAGTCAATGGAGGAAGGGTTTGAACGCTTCCGCCTTGAGTTCAGTCAGAAGCTGGCAGAGAAAGGCGAAGAGATGGAACGCCTACAAGATCAGCATCAGCAAAAGATACAGGAAAAAGAGGCCGAATTCAAAGATTTGAAGACTAAGCTGGAGGAGGAGCTCCGGGAAACGAAGACCAAGCTAGAAGATGAGCTCCGAGAGGCGAAAGCTTCATTAGAAGAGCAGTCGGCTAACCACTCTCGAGCTGAACAAAATTGGCACAAACAAATGAACAGCTATGAAGCGCAGTTGGCTTCTGAGAAGAAGAAGAAGGCAAAATTTGCCGAGGCCCTCATTTCACGAGACACAGAGATTTCTTCGCTTAAGGCCTCCCTGCTACCAGCCCCTGCCCAACCGGATATAATCCCACTGGTCAGGCAATTGTACATTTCTCACTGGGAGAAAATCAAAGCCTTCTTCCTAAATCTGCAGCCTACCCTCCGGTTCATCGACAGGGCGTTAAAACTCAATCAGGAGGCCCATGACACAATGGAACAGTTCCCGCGTTTCATCCTGGAAAAGGTTCCTGAGGCGAGGGACTTGTTAAATAAGCTATACTCGGTCTCAGACGAGATCCTCGCCGAGGCAGGTATTGAAGATAGGGACAACGCAGCTCAAACGACAAATAGGTTCATTCATTGCCACTCCGCTTTCCAGCGTACTAAGGCAGCAGCGGCTTTTCTAAACAAAGCGCTGGATGGCATTCGAGGGAGTTTCTCTGAGTTAGGCAGGTTGGGATTGCCGTCCCCATTTCTTGAGGATGGCACTATCGCCACGGCTGCGCAGATTACCGAGATCATTGAGCAGAAAGAGAACGATCCAGAGGCATTCAAGGAACTCGGCAGCCCCCCAACAGCAGTAGATATAGAGGCAATCATTCATCCACTCTCTCAGCTGCTGTTCCACATAGAAGCAGGCGCTGGCCTGCCAGAGGTGCTGCCTCATAAGGAAGCTATTGATCTCCGCGGAGCACAAGAGAATTTGCACAGCGTGGCAAAGCCATCCAAAATTGAATGGGTGCCTTTGCAGGCTGCACTTTCAAAGCTCTAACTCCATTTGCCCTAGAAAGGAAGGCTCTGGTCTGTAGAACCAGAGAGTTTTTGGGTTCTCCGTTCCTTATCCGAAACGCCCCTGTTAGTCGCCAAAAGCTGTTGAAATAATATTCCAAGCAGCTCCCTTCGGGTTCCCTTTTTTGCATATATTCGTGCGCTGGCCTGCGCGTCTCCGTGTCTTTTTCGGCTTCCCGGCAGGTTTTGATCTCCCCCGTTGTGCATTCCTTGCTTCGCAACTTTGGCAAGCGGCTCCCCATTCGGCTCCTGAAAGGCTGCGCTGGGCGCCCACGTGTCTCGCCTGCGGGGTTCTTCATTTTCTGATTGCTTTATGTTTCCTACGGGTTGCGAAACGGGGCCCACATCTTTGTACGTGGCGGTGTATCGCAATCTTTCCCTAGCAAGAGTAGAGTATGCTGCGGCGGGCTGCGAAGGATTTCTATTGGCCTTCTTTATTTCCTGGCGGGGCCCACCCTCGCTCACGTGTCAGCGGTTCGCGTTTTTAAAACAACAGCAGGGACGAGAGCACCACGGGTTGCGAAACGCGGCCACGCATCTTTCGCCACCCGGTTCATGCGGCCTTTCCCCGTTTTCAAAGTAGCCTCCGTCCCCTGAACACGTGTCACTTCTCCGCAAGCCCCCGGTCGATGGAGGAGGAGTTTTCATTCGGTCCGCGGTTTGCTGCCACGTGCCTTACATCGATTATCAAAGCAAGCTGTGAGATGGCCGAGCGGGATGGTGTCATTGACTGCTGCTCGCCGTGGTTCTCTAAGGCGGTGGACGACACTCGTCGCTTCGAAGCCTGGTTGGGACCACTGCCATCATTTCAAAGGGGCACGCCTATAACTAACCAACTGGATGTTGTACCCTGATTGGCTGCTCTCATAACGGCATTGGGAATATTCTTATCCGGGCATCATTACGGGGGATTGTGGAATCATTCTGTTACAACTCTCCAGGCGGTGGGATTTTGCTCTCCGGCTATATATACTCCCTCTGTTGAGGGACAATGGTCCAAGATTTTTTGGGAAGAATTCTGGGTTTAGCAAGAGACGTCAGGCCTCTTTTGCATGTTTATTCGCAAGGAACTTTCAGACTGTGCCTATTGTTCGGCCTTTCTGCTTTTCATGTCTTGATTAAACTATGAACTGTGCTTTTTATGGTCTTAAGCATTTCATTTGAGGAGACTTCTATATATTGAATGCAAACTTGCTGGTCTAAATCATGTCTTAATGACTCTTCTTAGCAGTAAGAATGTATGCGATACTGTTTTATGTCAATTGAATGAACTGTTTATGCTATTGCTTTGAACTTCCGGTGTTTTGGAACATATCAATAACATTCAGGCCCTTGAGTCTATGATTTATCGTGCCTATCAGAAAGCTTTGGCGCATCGCCTTAGATTAGTATTTGTTTATTATATCTGCTTCCTTTTCCCTTTCCAAAAACCATTATATAGAAGAAGCCGGCTTCTTTAAAATCCGGAGGTCACTCAGTTTGGCGCAAAGGGGTCCCCCTTGAACTAAGTTTCCCATAAAGGCACTGTTATCTCGTCAATTTTTGGCGTCAACAGGTACCATTGTGGTTGAGATTGGTTTGGCCACTGCTGAGTTCCCCATGATTGATTTTCCCATTCAAGGGGTCCCCAATAAGGTTGTGGAGGTGAGGGTTGATTCCAAGATGGAGGTGATTGATTACTAGCCCAGTTGTTTTGTTGTCTCCATGTAGGATTTGAATTCTACCCATAAGAAAAGTTACCTCCTTGGCATTGGTTTAGCACATTTATTTCTTCTTCAACCTGAGCTATTTTTTTCTTAGTATTCTTGAGATCAGTAAGAAGCTCACATTGGTTGGTTGGATGGTTTTGCTCACAAAGTTGACAAACATTGACCTTGTCTAAGGGACACTCATGCAAGAGATGTTTGTTTCAACACCTAGGACAATAGATTGAAAAATTCTCAGGGTTACGTGTCTTTACTTGTATACCGTCCAATGTAGTGTTCAATTGAACAAGTATGTCTATTTTAATATTTTCTATTTCTTCTCAGAGCTTTCCTATTTTGTTATTCCCTCTAAAAAGATTAGTTTTACATATTCCTCAATTATGTGACAAATTTTGACAAAAATCACATATGTCTTCAAGGGATAACTAAGACACGTCACCTTTTCCCATCAGATCAAGGCTTCTTCTTGCATCCCCATTGAGTCCCTTAAGAAATATATTCTTGAGAATCTCAACACTAATAGTTGTTTCTCCACATCATTTAGATAAGAAAAGAAACCTATCCAGATAGTCCTCTTGACTCTCATCCTCATTTTTCCTAAGTTTAAACAACTCCTCCTTACGCTCACTCACCTGACAATAGCTCTAATATTTTTGCAAGAAAACATTTTCCATTTCCTCCCAAGATGTAATACTCCTAGCACCAAGTCCCATAAACCAACATATGGCCGAATCCTTCAAGGCAGAAGGAAAAAACTTCAATTTATGGCTATCATTTTTATAGTCGTAGGTTTGACAAAGGACCTTGAATTCAAAAATAAATTGGTCTAGGTCTTCTGAGGACAAGCCACAGAAGGTTGGAAGGAAATTTGGAGAAATGTTTTTCATCGTAGTATCATCATCTGCATCTAGAGTAATAGGATAAGTGAACGTTCGAGGTGGTGGAGGATCATTGTTATTACAGTTGGAATCATAGCGGTTAGCTTCAGCCCTATGATCTCCCATGATATTTAGAGGAATGTGTTCGTCAAAGATAATTTCCTCAACAATAGGTTGTGTTACTAGATGATCTTCAGGAAAATAGTGGAAAGCCTGTAGTGGGTTAGGCTCAAGTAGTTCGTCAATAGAATGGTCTTCTGAGCCTTGGGCCTCCCTATGTATAATTGAAACATATTCTAGGGGTGTTTTGGTTTAAATCATCTGTGAGGGCCTCTTTTCCTATCCATGCAGAAAAGGAAGCCAAAGATGGTATTTTGGACTAAAAGAGGTATTTGAGGCATCTTCTATTAACACTCAAGCAAGGAAGCTCGAGTCCCTGGCAACAACACCAAAAAGTGATAGGTTGTTGTTAAGTCCCATTACTTTAGAAGATAAAATTCAATATGTCAACTAGGTAGTGTTCAAGGCAGTTTTCAATAGAAGAAGACTTGACTATCTCTCTTCGATTTTCTAACTTTTTAGAGCAGCTAATGTTATTTCTAACCTAAGGTTGTCTAACTATTAAGCTGTAAAGTAGTTTACCCTAAAGAAAACTGGAAATATTTAAACTAAAAAGAATAGGAAAACTAACTTAGAAAGCATAATAAAAAAATTAGAAAGTACATAAATGATTAAATTAAAGAGCTGATAAACTACGGAAGTAGAAAAAACTTGTAAACAATCCATGAAACATCTTCTTTAACAATAAAGATTTTAACAGTTAACAACAAGAAACTATGAAAATGAAAAACAACAAGTGCTTCAAAATTTTAGACAACAAAGTGATAGACCCAATAATTCCCTACAGAATGACTATTCATGGAATAA
Organism: Sequoia sempervirens; assembly: GCA_007258455.2. NCBI lineage: Eukaryota > Viridiplantae > Streptophyta > Pinopsida > Cupressales > Cupressaceae > Sequoia > Sequoia sempervirens. The sequence continues at coordinate 120,198,467 of VDFB02353493.1, forward strand.
AAGTAACATAAAGAAAAAGTACTTATCTATTTAAGCTATCTTCCCTCGAGTGGCCAGCTCATGGGTTATTACGTTCATTCTTAGATCACATACATAACTAATTCAAAAACTCTTTCATTAAGCATAATTTTCATCCATAACTCACAACTCAGAAGTTTTTATATAATAATCTCTTTATTCATAAACTCATAAGACAAGTTGACAGCATAACATTACTATTTCGAGCATTATATTTTCCTTCTAGAGATTACATCTTTTATAGAAAACTTCTAACTAAATCCTATATTTTAGATGGTATAGATAACCATTGAAAAAGTCTATAACCGCCTTACAAACAATTTTTATGTCTTTAAAATTCATTACATAAGTATTAAAGAGGCTCAAGTCGAGTCATGAAGTTTTTGACTTAAAAACGTAACAAAAGTTGAGACTTAAAAGCAACTATATCCTTGGTCCATCATCCTAAAGTTTTGGAGCATGTTTCTAGTGCACACCTTCAACCTGTTCTGGAGCATGTGCTAGTTGAATGTTTCTAACTACAAATTGATGACCGCTTATTATCCTACAAAATAATTAAAAAAACCCATTAAATTTGTATTGGCAAAATACTTCGATAAATCATAAGAAATAAAGTTTGTACAATTTCTCCTTAAAATACAAGCAATTATTTCTCCTAAAGTTTAATTAATTGGCAGAGGATAGGAATTTTGCATATATAGAATAGGTCTTTATTATGTTATTATGATGAGGTTATTTTTACCTCATCAAGATCTACAAGGGTTTGAAGCAGTTGTTTTTCTGGATCTAGAGGTTAGCTGCAATTTTCATGCATTTTGGCACAAAAAGGACCTTGCCATTGGATTCAAAAGGTCGATTTGATTAATTTTGACTATAAATTTTCCCTATTTCACTATTTGAATCTTTTGAGGTAATTTTTTTTGCACATGAACCTGTATGACCCCTTTACAAATTCCTATGCATGAGGATAAAAAAATTTAAAAAGGCGAATTAAAAAGGGTACTGTGCGTGCAACACCCTGGCATGCATAAACCCGCTTAAATATTGGTGATGGCTTTCTTGCTATCCAATGGCATGTTTTAGCTGACTATTGGTGGTTGTTTATTGTTAGCTGGTTACCAGCAGTATTAACTTTTTCAGCGCCCTTAAAAAAATTTCCATTGCCTAATTTTTTTTCAAGTGTCATCAAAACTTTTTCTGACCGGCTTCAACTTTTCCAACAACATGCTTTCCAAGTAGGGGATTTTTTTCTGTGATGAAATCATAGAGAATATTTTGATGAATCTTTTTTTCCAAGGGGCCAAGTTTATTTCCTAGCGACCTGAGAATATTCCCAAGAATATTCTACTGACATCATGTTGACGACAACAATATGAACAACTTGCATGGTCCCTTTAAGAACCCTTTGTGCCTTAAAGAAGGTCATTTTTTCATTTGGCCATAACTTGGGCATACAATGTTGGATTTTGGCAAGCAAGATATCATCAAAATGCTAGTTTCATCAAATTTTTAGTGGCATGAGTCTCCTCACCTATTTTTTATTTTGGTACATTCTACAACCTATTGAAGTCAAAGGTTTTTTTTCAATCTCGAGCTCATTACCTTAAAAACAATTAAAATTATTTATTTTTTATTTTTTATAAAAAAATAAGTTTTTTTAAAAAAAGTTACAAGTTTTTTTTAAATTTGGGTGTGTAGATTTTTTAAAATATGGGTACCTGTAGGGTACCTTTGTCTCTATGGGCCTCATACCCTGCCACATAATAGGTATTGTTCGCCAATGGATTTCTAGCCACTTGGTGGCAACAACCCTATCAGTGGTAGCCTCATATATGTTGCTCGACAACAAAACAAAAAATTAGCACCATTTTTCCTTTTTGGCAGTTTCATTTTTTTTCTAGCCAATCTTCCCCAGTGGGGCATTATTCTGGCTTTAGTGATGTTCTACATGTTCCTCTTTTCTAGGAAATTGTTTCAGTTGGAGGCTTCTCATTCCTTCACCTTGATTTAGAGGCTTTTCATTCCTTCATTGGCTTTTCTCTTTTATGGAGAGGAGTTTTCTCCCACTATGGTTTTCTCCCTTTTCTCCAATTGTGAGATATTTTTTGTTTGTACGTGGGTACCTCACTAGGCTTTGTTTACCAAGAGCCATCATGCATTCTATTTTTACAATTTTTAGCTACTCCCTAAGTTTATCTTAAGGGAGGTGTTAGAGTAATCATGCATTATCTAATAATTAATTAATATTTAATTGATTATTAGTCTAATTTATTCTCATGCACTTAAGCTAAACTTAGGAGTTCTTTATTTAGTTAACTAAGTGTTTTTCTATGTTAACTAAAGTGAGCTATTATTATATCATTATGTCTCATAGCATGTGATTTTGACACTTTTCCTAATCTAATCCCTTTACCATTTATGGTTGCTCCTATATAGCACTCAACCCTCATTGTATTATCTATCTTCGTCTCTCTCAAGCTTTCATTCCTTTGATAGAACTCTCAACCTTTGAGGACTCTTGTTTTCCTTGAAGATTCTTGAGGTTCATTTTGTAGCTTTTTCTTATTAAGGAATATAGCAACTCTTTGTTTGTTAATCTCTTGTGTGGAAGGTGTCTTTGTTCATTGTTTGATCTTGTGGCTCGTGTTTTTCATAATTTTAACATTATCTATTTCACAAAGTTTGATGAACTTTGTGTATATTGGTTGAGTAGTGTTCATATGTTCACTCATGTGGTGTTTTGTATCTCACATCTTGATTTACATTACTTGGAGATTTGTTGATTGTAGCAGACACCAGTTCATCATTGGTAGATTTTAGAACTACTATACTCTTCAAGAGTTCATAATTATGTTCCTATCATCAAGGGACATATTTTTGTAGGTCTTAAATCCTTCTAATTCTCCTTTTTAGATACAAGTTTTGTTCCCATTGGGTTTTCTCCTTTTTTCCAAGTTTTGTGATAAAATGTATTGTACATGGGTACCTAACATTTCCTCTAGCTAGGACCCATTTCTATCAAATTGCACTTTTGTGATCTCCCCAAGTATCACTTGAGGGGGATGCTAATGTGAATAATTAATCTATTCACTATACTTAAGTGTATTTATGTTGATGAGGTTAGACAACATCTTGTCTAACTGAATGTGTAACCTTTAAGCCTCTTGGCATTACCAAGTTGTTTGGTAAACCTCATGCACATACCTTTTAAGGTCGGACAACTTTCCATCTCACCTAAAAGGTCACTCAACACTTAGAACACAAGGTTGATGAATTGGTCATAGAGGTTGTTGGTTTGCACACTCCAAGTGTTTCTAAGGTTGACACCTATAGGACACTTATCTTCTTATTTGTTCCACATTATGTAGTACTTGTCAATCCACCTCATAGGTGGATTGCATAATCCTTCCCTATATATGCAAGGCTTTATACTCATTACATTTGGGTCATTTAAATACAATATTGTGCATTGTTCATTTGTGCTTGTCTTTTATCTCCTAGATTCTCATATTTCTTATACTATGTAAATCATGTATTGTTTTGTTATTCTAACAATAAATTATGGAGTGCAATACAAAATAAGAATTCTTACAATGATAAATATAAAACTATTCTATACAATGTCATGGATTATGTAAATAGGATTTCTTTAATTTTTAATTATTATGTACTATAGAAATACTATATTATTTTTTTGTCTACTTTTAAAATTTTCATGTTAATTTTTTTTGTAAAATATAATATTTTATTAATATACTAATAAAATATGTGCCGAATCATTTGACATTTGATATTCAAGTGATATAGTTAACATAAATTTTATATTATAATTAATTAAAAATAATATATAAATAATTTTACACTACAATTAATTAAAAATAATTTATAAATGTAGTGGTCAAATATTATACTTATTTTTTTTAATCTTTATACTTTTACCAATTTAATATAATTGCTAAATTGTTTTTTTTTCACAGTAAATATTTATCTCTTTATCAATAGTTTTGTGGGGAAGAATCTTTAGCTTTTATTTGAGTTGTTTTCTATGAAGACCTTTGCATTTGGAAAATTAGTTTAAAACAATGATAAAAATGAAAGGAGATGGAAATGAGGATAATGATGAGGTCACTAGTGATTATGTAAAATATGATATTATGAAATATTTTTGCTTTTGTGTCAAAATTTCTATCTGTATCATATTTTTCTTGTCAAAGATTTCCATTTTTCACTTTGATTGGTTACCTTGTAAAATAAATAGTGAAATTAATATTGAGTACATAACATGTACATTATTATCCTAATCAATAGTCCCCAATTTTGTCTCCTTAGAAAAACCCCTATCCATAAATGTTGATTTCCTAAATCAAAAGAATGTGGCATGCTTTGTTGGCATGTGGTTTATCATTGATGTCAAAGGTGTAGGTTCATTTTTATAGTTAATGGAAATTTATGTCAAATGGAGGTTGATGCATGGTGTCACAAGCTCGATGCATGATGCCGCAAGTTTGATGATGGATCAAGGTAATTCATGTTTCAGTAGTTCGTGTTGTTGCTTTGATAAGCTTGATGTTACTCTCCAAGTTATGGCAAAGTTCTTATTGGTATTTGTTCATTTGGTGTTGGTGATGAGTTTGCTACTTCAATATTTTCAAGGTGTAAATGGGAAAAAAAGGAAATAATGAATTTTTTATTATTGTAAAGGGATTTATATCTTACTTATTATTGTCAAGGATGATTGAGACAAAAAAGGAAATAATGGTTTGTTCACTATTGTCAAGGGAATTATATCTTATTATTGTCAAGGATGATTGAGACAAAGGATAATCATTTTGTTAAGGGTAGACATAAATTTGGTTTCATTGTGAAAATGATCAGGGAACAAACTCTTGTGAAGGTTGTGGCTACCTCATGATGACTTTGGTATGGCGGTTGCAAGGCATGGTTTCCAGGTAGTGGTTGTTTGGTAGAGAATACTCCAGGTGTTATTGACTACTTCTATGTCAAATGAGCACATAATGGTAACAAATTATTTAATCCTAGTTTTTTGTTCTTCATGGCGAGTTACTAAGGTATGTAAATCAACATATAGGTTGCTGGGTCTTTGATTTTTTTTGTTGACTAGGGTTTTGGGTTTTGAAGCTTATATTTATTCACTGCATAAATTTTTATTGAAGTATATGTGTGTTCATTGTATAGTTTTAATACCCTATTTGTTAGGGAAACAGGTTGACTTTGAATATGGGTATGTTTTTGTTTAATGCATTGAAGTTTAAATTGGAATTATTGAATATGATTCATATGATTAGCAGTTGGTTAAAACTATACAAAGGATGCTCCATGATGATGTTGTTTGACAGTTATGTATTCTTGAGAAGGCAGATGGTAAAAGGAAATTATACTTGCAAAATTTTATGAGAGATTTATGTTACTTGAATGCATATAAAATAGTGACATGGTCACTATGTGAAGGTTTAATGGGTATGAGACTTATATTCTACAAAGAGTCATTATTATGTTTATGTTGAAAGCATTGATGAACAATCTATTTTGAAAAACTGAGAAAGCACTTTAAGTGTTGGTTATATCTGGATACATAGACATATAGGTTCTTTAGTCTCCAATAAAAATGATATAATCAAGAAATTATTTGTAATGAAACAAAGATTAGGGTATGTGCAGGATCATCATGGAAAAAGCAGGCCCTTAAGTGGCAAAAAATTTAGAAAAATTAGAGTTAGGCAACTTGATGTAAAAATTTAAATAAGTTATCTATGTTATTTCAAAAATATGTAAGAATAGAATCTGTAGCAAATTGGATGTAGTTTCTAAACTACTAGGTTTATTTTTAAAAAAATCTATTTAGTGAAAATTTGAAATTTCAATGTAGTAGTACTTAAATTTAAGGAAAAAAATAAGAAGTAGGTGTCTGTCTGAGCACCCTAAACACAATAAAATGATTAAAAAAATTATAAGATTTTAGATACAAGTAGAGTGATGCATGTCCCGATGTGATGCATATTTTTTTGTAATTTTTTTCCAAGAAAATAATTAATTATGAATTTTTTATTACAAATTTTAAAAAATATAAAAACTCGTATGTCTAACCACCTTAACTTGGTCAAAACTTCATGAAATTCATTTTTTTTTAATCCTATAGTATGTGAAGCATAGAATGTGATGCATATTTTGGATTCCAAAAATGTGATATTGTTTAAAAGCTATAGATTTTTTTCAATCATCCTATCAATCAATACTTTAGTCGTAATTCAAATAGAAAATGAATAATAATTATTTATTAAATTCAAAGTAAAGAATAATTTATATTGGTGGAAAGCTGAGAATCTCCTATACAAATCCTTTTCGTTTCATCAATTTTGGGTAAAAAAAAATTCATCAGCCACATACCCTACACATACCCATCATATCGCCACTTTTTGGCCCATAATGATTTTGCACATACTCATTATACTTTGTCCTTTTATTCACATAATCATATTGATTTGAATGTTGTATTTTCTAGTGAGGCATACTTGTAACTAGTGAGGTTCCTTTGCTAGTGAGGAATATTGTATTTTCCAGTGAGGCATACTTGTAACCAATGAGGTTCCTTTGCCAGTGAGGCATATTGTGTAGCCAATGAGGTTTTTCGAGTGAGGTTTTGTAATCAGTGGGACTTTATTAATCCAGTGAGGCAATTTTCTCGAGTGGTTTTATATCCCTATGGGGGTTTTCCACTCATAAATCACTATGTTATGGTTTCTCATTATATCTGGTCTACTTGGTCTGCATGTTCAAACATTCAATCTTGTGTATCTTTCAACATTTTATTTTCTATGGTTTCTTTAGCTTTTATGATTTTCTTATGTTCTTTATGTTCAATCAAGCTTGATAGCTTTACATACATGATGCAACACATGATAATTGAACTGTTTTAAAACTTGCATTTTATATGTTGAAAGTTGTGAAAGATTAATTCAAGGTCATTTTAAATTGGTATACCACTTATTCACCCTCCTCTTTGTGGTATTGTACTCCAACATGCTTGTCTCCTCCCTAACCTTTGATAAGAAATTCTTAATAAAATTGTAATTTTTTAAATGTTGTGATAAATTCTATGAATACAAGTATGCTTGTTCACTTGATTTGTGACTATCTTGATTTGAAAAAGAGAATGATATTTTGTTGGTATAATTAGTGCATTTTTTTGTACCTTCTCAAACCAATTTATGAAAATTCAAGTGTAAACATTAATAAATCAATTTAATAATTAAATAGATTTATAGTTTTTAATTGATAATTATATAGATGTGATAATTTTAATTATTTTTAAAGCATTTTAAATTTTATGAGTATTATGAAGTGCTACAAACATTTCTCTAAGTAGTTTATTTGCATTTAAAAACTAAAAATATCCACTATATGTACACAATCATCATAGGGTGGACTTATCGATTGAGCCCATCTTAAAATTATAGTAAATAACATTCATGTGCATGGAAATACAACCACAAAAATTATCATTTTTTTATTCCAATAATTTTTTAAAAATTATTCCATAATTTCACAATTTGTGGATATCCTATTTTTTGTAATTCCCCCTTTGATTTCCATAGGTCAAACAAATTGTGTCCCACATTTTGACATAAACCTCATTGGTAGCCCTACAATTTGTCTTTATTGGGGAATACTTGCACATTAAAGCCATCCCTAGAATCCATGTCATAGCCAAAATACTAAAATATCAAATAAAAATGTCTCGTAATTTCCTTTATTGGTATTAATTCAATGTGAGCAGTGTAACAAAATATCAAATAAAAAACATTAAATAATTTTCTTTATTGGTATTAATTCAACATGAGTAGTATAACTCTAGTGGAAGTTTATGTACGTTAAACAATCTCTTTTATAGGGGAGAGAGGCCAATAGTGTACAACCTATTCAATTATGGTTATAGCACTTGTGATTATAATAATTAGTCTTGCCACATATTTATACTATACGTTGTAAATAAATAGTCCACATATAAATAAAAAAATAACCAAATGTTGGTCAAGATGGACCCATACTTGAACACATGAGAACCTATGAATGTTATATAAAAAATTCATTCATTAAAATTGAAATAAATAAAAAAAATTTATCTCAAATCAAATGTCATAATTATCCACTATAAGTGTGTCATTTATAAAATAGGATGCTCATTTAAAAAAGTATTGTTGTCATGGTAACAAAATATTATTGTTATGCGTACAACTATTGGGGTAGAAATGTATATGCATTGGAGTATTCCATATTAATAGTTTATCCTATCAAAAATATAAAAGGTGAGCACAATAAATACCTTGTATTTTCCCATGAAATGTGAAGATTGTCCAAAAAAAATAGTGTTCAACTATTGGTCCATTTTTGTTTGATATACATTGTATTTTAATTAATATTGTGTTGTTTTTATAATGAATACTAGCCCCTCTCTCATAGCTTATTCATAAGAAAAAATAAGAGAAGAAGACAATTTTTTTAATAATATAGTCATAAGAATGAAGACATGGTCAAGATTATGTAGTTGCATGAGAGGTGAGGTTATACAAACGTCAACAAAATACTATGGATTATAAAGATGAAGAGAGGAAGAAAAGAAACAAGAAAAGAAAGATATGGGGGCATATGTGATGATGTCATATTTGGGGCAAGCTCATTTCATCCCCTTCATGCACCTCACTTAGAAACTAGTCTCTAGTGGTTTAATCGTCATTTTTGTGACCACCTTTCACCACATGCCTTCAATCCACAAGAAAGTGGAGACTAGAATTGACATCCACCTACTTGAAATTAGTATTTCCCATGACCACTTAACATTGGGAAAGATCATAGAGTGACACCAAGTCCCTTCCTCACCCAATATTGATGAGAGGCTTCAACCTTGCTTCGATTGCTTTCTCAGGCACTTTATAGTCAGAGAAATTTTTGGATGTTGTGGACATGGTTGTTGATATGTGGTTGTCATTGATTTAACCACTATTAGCATTTGGTGTATTAGAGGTTGTATATGTCAAGGATATTGAGAAAATTATAAAAGGAAGTGTTCTAGGTTCCCTATGGAACTGTGTAGGTCATCAAGGTGCTTTGTTCTGTACATTGAAGATTAGTTGGTGTGGATTAAAGGGTTTATTTTTTAATATTTCTAGATCATCTACCACAAGTTTCAGAGGTCGGCGAGAAGTTTTGAGTGTTCTGTGGTCTGACATTATTTTATGTTGTCTTTGTCAATGTTCCTGAATGAAGGTTCTATGAATCTGGTAATCTCTGTTGTTGTGGATACTTATCTATTGTTTCTTGGTGTTCTTGGATGTCTCTAGATTATTCTCGATCTTTGTGGTACATCCACATTACTCGGAGAGCTCGTGGTTGAAGATATTTCTTGTACATGTTCAATTTTTCATGTTCTTGGCTGACATGTTGATGGTAGTGTGTTGTGGATCTTCATGGCGAAATTAATTAAAGTATTTTTGTGTTGGAGATATTAATTTGGGTCCCCACTATGTTTTGGCCGACCTTGGTGGATTTGCATTGGAAATTTATTTGAAAATTTGGGCGGACATTGAAATATATTCTATTTTTCTGGCCGACTAAGTGGTGATGAAATCCCATGTAGCAGATATATAAGAGCGATTGGTTGAGCGAAGTTAGTGTGTGCATGAGTGTGAATGTATGCCAGAGAAAGTGTAAATGTGTGAATAGTGTTTCTATCATTCGATTACTAAGTAGAGAGTGAAGAATATTGAGTAGAGTTTGAAGAAGGTTTTCTGAGGTTAATTGGAACTATAATCAGGCTTGTGTAGAAGCTATTTTCTCAGTTTGTATTCTTTGGATTTTAATCCTATTCTGTATTGTTGGGTAGTAAGTCCTCTTTTCTATTTGAGCAGTGAGCTCTAGGAAATGTGCCTGAATGCATGTGCATTCCCCTTATTATTTCTTCGTATACTTCTAACAGAGTATAATCTTGTGGACTAACATCCACCATGGTTTCCATGTAAAAATATTGGTGTTATTTTTCTCTTTGATGTGTTAATTGCTTGTGGTTAATTGCTTATTCATCATATCTAAGATTAAAGTTAAGATAAGTTAGAAAAGTTTGAGTTTCTGTGACAGCTGATTTGTTGGAAAAACAAGGACACACAACTGAGAGGGGGAGGGTGAATCAATTGTGACAGAAACTAAAAATATTCTTCTTAATCTTAACTTAATCTTAGATCTGATGAATAAGGAATTAACCATAAACAATCAACACATCAGAGAGACAAAGAACACAAATATTTTTTGCATGGAAACCCTGTTGGGGAAAAACCAAGGTGGATGTTAGTCCACAAGATTATACTCTGATAGAACTATAAAATAAATAATAAGGGGAATGCACATGCATTCAGGAACACTACCTAGAGCTCACTACTCAATTACAAAAGAGGACCCACTATCCAACAATAGGGTTTGGATTAAAACCATCCAAGATTTGTGAACTAAGAAATTAGCTTCTTCACAAGCCTGATTATAGTTCCAATTATGTTGAACACTCATTCACACTTCGCACATTCTTCTTCATAATTTTCTTAGCAATCGAATGATATTCGCACATACACACATAGGAGCACATGAAGCATCTTTACAAACAATGAACTAATCACCCTTATATATCCACTACATGAAATTCCATCACCACTTCATCAGCCAAAGAAATAAAATATATTTGTAATGTCGGCCCAAATTTACAAATAAACTTTTAATGCATATCCACCAAGGTCAGCCACAACATAGTGGAGACCCAAATTAATATCTCTAACAAAAGAATACTTTAATTAATTACACCTCGAAGATCCACAACACACTACCAACAACATGTTAGCCAGGAACAAGAAAAACCGAACATGTGCAAGATAAGATCTTCAACCACAAAATCTCTAAATAATGTGGACATGCCACAAAGATAGAGAATGATCTAGAGACACCATAGAACACCAAGAAACAACAAAGAAGCATCCGCAACAACTGAGAAAACAAGAATTACACAAACTTCATTCATGAACACTAATAGAGACTAGCAGCACACTGTCAGACCACAACATTCTCAAAACTTCACGTGGACCTTTGAAACTTCTGGTTGATGGTTTAGAAACATTCAACATTAAACTATTAAATCCACATCAACTAATCTTCAACGTACATAACACAATGCCTTCTTGACCTGCACAGTTCCAATGGGAACCAGAAATGCTTTCTTTTACAATTTTCTCAATATCCTCGACATATATAGTCTTCAATGCAACAAATGCTAATAGTGTTGACATCAATGACAACCACATATCAGCAACCATATCAACAACATCAATCTCCCCCTTTGGCATTGATGGCAACACATGATGTGAAAAATACCATCAACCCAACACACTGACTTCTTCTGCACTTCTCCTCTCAACTGAACTTTTCTCCACAAGAATTTTTCACAATGCACTTCTCCCCCTTTGACATCAATGGAAAAGGTAACCATGACCTTTCCAAACACACGATCTGAACCACATATCCACACATCTAACTACTCCCCCTAAGTAGCAACCACGAAAAAATTAATCCAGATCAGAATATAGCAATGAAGCTCACTGATTGATGCAAGCAAATGCATCATTAGTTCTTATCAGAAGGGGTGATTACCCCTAGCATCCCTCTCAGATACTCAAAAGTATCCTTGAGAAATGGATTAGTAAATATATCTGCAATTTGTTCTTTGGTAGGCACATATTCTAGTCTAAATTCCTTCTCATTCACCTTTTCCCTCAAGAAATGAAACTTAATTGAAATATGTTTAATATTAGAGTGTAGCACCTAATTCCTTGAGATGTTTATTGCACTTGAATTGTCATAGTATATGGCGATAGGCTCTTCATATATCACTCTAATGTCTCTCAGCATCTATTTCATCCATAAAACTTGAGTACAATTATTTGCAGCAGCAATGCATTTTGCTTCAGCAGTGGATAGAGAAATTGAATTCTATTTTTTGCTCAACCAAGATATCAGCTTCTTCCCTAGGAAGAAAGCACCACCACTAGTACTTTTCCTCTCATCTACATCACCAGCCCAATCCGCTTCAGTGTATGCACAAAAAGTGAGATCATCATCTTTTGGATACCAAAGTCCAAAGTTAGTTGTTCCTTTAAGATATCTAAAAATTATTTTCACATCAATCACATATGATTCCTTTGGATCAGCTTGAAATCTAGCAACCATACATATAACATTCATAATGTCTGGTCAAGTCTGTGTCAAGTAGAGGAATCCACCAATCATTGATTTGTACCAAGTTTGATTTTCCTTTGGAGAATCATCATTTTTTGGTAGCTTACATCTGGTTACCATGGGAGTACCAACAAGTTTGGAGTCATCCATTCCAAACTTCTTCAGTAGCTCTTTCATATATTTGGACTAAGATATGAAAATCCCTTGGTCCAATTGTGTAACTTGTAATCCTAGAAAGAACTTCATTTCACCAATCATGCTCATCTCAAATTCACTCTTCATTTCATCAACAAACTTCATACATAGATTATCATCTCCTCCAAAAATGATATCATCAACAAAAACATCTATAATCAATTCCTTATCATGATCTAACTTGAAGTATAAGTTGCTATCAATAGTACCTTTAGTGAATCCAAGCTTCAGTAGATATTTTCCCAATCTAGTGTACCATTCTCTGGGGGCTTGCTTAAGTCCATATAGAGCTTTCTTCAATCTACAAACCATATCTCCTATATCTGTTAATTGGAATCCATCTGGTTGTTCAATGTACACCTCTTCTTCTAGTTCTCCATTCAGAAATGTAGACTTCACATCCATTTGATAGACTTTATAATTTTTGTATGCAGCATAAGCAAGAAATAATCTCACAACTTTAATTCTAGCTACATGGGCAAAGGTTTCTTCAAAATAAATACCTTCCATTTGAGAATATCCTTTGCATACCAGTCTTGCTTTATTCCAGAACACTTCACCTTCTTTATTCATCTTGTTTCTAAATACCCATTTGGTACCAATCACATTCTTGTATTTAGGCCTAGGAACCAGTAGCCATGTGTCATTCTTTTCAATCTGTGTTAGCTCTTCCTTCATAGCTTCCATCCAATGTTCATCTTGATAGGCTTCAATGATGCTCTTAGGTTCAATCTTGGATATCAGACAATATTATTCTACAATTTTTCTTCTAGTTCGCACTCCTTTACTCTTATCTCCTATGATTGGACTTTCAGAATGATTCAACTTTACATACCTTGGAGTTTTGGGACTTACTTGGACTTCTGATTCTTTAGATCTTTCTTCTACACTTCCACTTGTTTGTGCCTCTACACTTGTCTGAGCTTCCTGACTAACTTGATTCAATGGAACATATGGAATAATTTGAAGTCGATTTGGTGTCTGAGTGTTCTTTACTTGACTTGTGTTGTTTTCATCTGAATCATAGCTGCATCGTCTAGATGATTTGATAGCGTCCTCATCAACTCTGACATTTTCACTTTCAACCATCTTTCTCAGTCGTTTATTATACCACTAATATGCCTTGCTCTTTGTAGAATAACCTAGGAAGATCCCTTCATTGCTTCTAGCATTAAATTTTCCTATATCATCATCTCTCTTGATATAACACCTACTTCCAAAGATCTTAAAATACTTAAAATTAGGCTTGTGAACAAACCATAACTCAAAAGGGGTCTTACCAGAATTGTCATTCACATTTACTCATTTCAAGGTATACACAACAATACTTACCACTTCACTCTAGTACATCTAAGAAACATTTCCTTCCATCATCATGGTTTTGGCAGCATCTAGAATTTTTCTATTCTTTCTCTTTGCAACTCCATTCTATTGAGGGGTTTGGGGAGCAAATAACTATCTTTTAATTCCATGTTCTTCACACTAAGAGTTGAATTCCTTAGAAATGAACTCACCACCTCTGTAAGATCTCAGGAATTTGATTTTTAGACCTTTCTCATTTTCTAACATAGCCTTGAAGCATTTGAATTTCTCCAGTGCTTCACATTTTTCTCTCAAAAAGGAAACCCAAATCATTCTAGAGTAATCGTCAATAACCAACATAAAATACCTTTCTCCATGAATACTTCTGACTTTGGAGGGACCAAAAAGGTTAGTATGTAGCATCTCTAGCAAATTATTTGAATGAAATTTTTTGCTCTGGAAGGAGACTCTAGTTTGTTTACCCATCTAACATTCCTTGCAGATTATATTAGTAGGCTTCACTAATCTAGGTAGATCTCTTATTGCTTGAGAAAAACTTATCTTGATAATGTTGTCAAAATTTACATGACACAATAGCCTATGCCACAACCAGCTTTCATCTATCTGAGCAATCAAACAACTTCCACTAGTAGTATTCAAATGAAAAATGTTACCTTGTGTTTGTTTTCCTGTTGCAATCAAGTTTTTAGAACTTCCACGTATCTTGCATCTTTTTTCTTTAAACTGTAGATCATATCCCTTATGAACCATCTATCCAACACTTAAAAAATTGTGCTTCATACCTTCAACATAGAGGACATCATTAGTGTTGTCCTTACCACCAAGGAAAATGGATCCTCTGCCACAAATCACACCAACATTGTTGTCTCCAAATCTTACAACTCCACCATCATACTGTTCCAAACAGTTTAAAAATTTGCTTTTGTCACCAATCATGTGATGTGAGCATCCACTATCAATGACCCACACATCTTTTTCTTCAACTTGAGTTGCAAGAGTTTTTTCATCTTTAGTAGATTCAGTAGCCACTAGATTATTTTCAATGGTAGCAATGAAATCCCAATCATCTTCTTTTCTATTATCTTTATCAGATTCTTCATTAGTCACTGCTTCTTCAACAAAGTAACATCTCTTTGGGAATCTATAATTCTTAGGTTTAGATCTAGGAACTCTTTCAGTACATCTTGATGCAAAATGACCTATTTTACTGCATGAAAAACATTTAATAGGTAGTACATATTCATACTTACCTTTTCCTCTCCCTTCTTGCTTTGCAATCAATGCTTCCAATTCTTCTACTTCTCTTTCTTTATCTTTGAGTTGTTTCAGTTCTTCATCATACTTGGATACCTTCCTATAACTCTCTCCCAGACTATATCTTTTTTTGTTGCTTTCGGACACAGTAGCCTTAAATGTAGATTCAGTTTTTGGTGTGGATTCACCAAACTCACTTATCTTAAAAGCAACAAGTTTCCCAATCAGCGTATCTCTTGTCAACTTGTTTACTGATATGAACTCTTCAATAGCATGAACCTTCATTTTATAGGAGAGAGGAAAGGATTTGAGTACTTTAGCCATAATTTCATCCTCACCCATAGAACCACTGGCACATGTAATACCCATGACTATCGCATTTACTCCATGCATAAAAGAGGTGATATTTTCATCTTCACCCATCTTCAAATTCTCATACTTTCCTTTCAATATTTGTAGCTTAGCCATCTTCACTTATGCATCTCCTTCATACAAATTTTCTAGTTTCATTCACATTTCATGAGCTGTATTCAAACCTACCACATTAGCCATCTTTGAATCTATCAAGGCACTCACCAAAGCTTCAATAGCCCTGATATTGCTTTCAGCGTCTTTGATCTCGTCAACAGTAGAGGGACCATTATGAGAAATGACATATTCATTTTTAGTAATCTTCTAGATAGCATCACCAATACGCATTAAGTGACATTGCATCCTAACTTTCAACAATGAATAGTTAGAGCCATCAAATCTAGGACTGTCCTTCTTGAATGTTGTTTCCATCTCGGATCACCTCAAGCTATTAGAATTTCTGCAGAGGAACCTACTTTGATACCAATTTTTGGAAAAACAAGGACACACAAACTAAGAGGGGGGGTGAATCAGTTGTGATAGAAACTAAAACTCTTCTTAATCTTAACTTAATCTCAGATCTGATGAACAAGCAATTAACCATAAACAATCAACACATCAGAGAGACAAAGAACACAAAGATTTTTTGTGTGGAACCCCTGTTGGGGAAAAACCATGGTGGATGTTAGTCCACAAGATTATACTTTAATAGAAGTATAAAATAAATAATAAGGGGAATGCACATGCATTTAGGAACACTTCCTAGAGCTCACTGCTCAATTACAAAAGTGGACTCACTGTCCAACAATAGGGTTTGGATTAAAACCATCCAAGATTTGTGAACTAAGAAAATAGCTTCTTCACAAGCCTGATTACAGTACCAATTAAGCTCAAAAAATATTCACACTTTGCACATTCTTCTTCATACTCTGCTCAGCAATCAAATGATATTAGCACATATAGACATAGGAGCACACGGAGCATCTTTACAAACAATGAAATAATCGCCCTTATATATCCACTACATGAAATTCCATCACCACTTTGTTGGCCAAAGAAATAAAATATATTTGTAATGTCAACCACAATTTACAAATAAACTTTTAATGCATATCCACCAAGGTCAGCCACAACATAGTGGAGACCCAAATTAATATCTCTAACACAAGAATACTTTAATTAATTACACCTTGAAGATCCACAACACGCTACCAACAACATGTTGGCTAGGAATAAGAAAAATTGAACATGCACAAGATAAGATCTTCAACCACAAAATCTCTAAATAATTTGGACACACCACAAAGATAGAGAATGATCTAGAGACACCATAGAACACCAAGAAACAAAAGAGAAGCATCTGAAACAACTGAGAAAACAAGAATTACACAAACATCATTCAAGAACACTGACAGAGACCAACAACACACTGTCATACCACAACACACTCAAAACTTCACGTGGACCTCTAAAAATTTTGGTAGATGGTCTAGAAACATTCAACATTAAACCCTTAAATCCATATCAGCTAATATTGAATGTACAGAACACAATTCCTTCTTGACCTGCACAGTTCCACTGGGAACTAGAAATGCATTCTTTTACAATTTTCTCAATATCCTCAACATATACAGTCTTCAATGCATGAAATGCTAATAGTGTTGACATGAATGAAAACCACATATCAACAACCATATCCACAACATCCAAGATGATTCACCCCCCTCTCAATTGTCTATCCCATTTTTCCAACAATTAGTATCAGAGCAGGTTCCTCTGAAGAAGTCTAAAAGCTTGAGGTGATCTAAGATGGAAATAGTATTCAAGAAGGACAATCCAAGATTTGATGGAACTAAATATTCAATGTGGAAAGTTAGAATGCAATGTCACTTAAAGTGTATTGGTGAATCTTTCTAGAAAATTACAAAAGATCCATATACTATTCCTCAGAATGGTCCCTCAACTCCTGATGAGATCAAAGATGCTGAAAATAATGTTAGGGCTATTGAAGCTTCGTTGAGTGCTCTGACAGATTCAAAGATGGCTAATATGTTGGGTTTGGAGATAGCTCATGAGATTTGGGTGAAACCAGAAACTTTGTATGAAGGAGATGCACAGGTGAAGATGGCTAAGCTATAGAGCTTGAAAGGAAAGTATGAGAATTTGAAGATGGGTGAAGATGAAAATATCACTTCTTTTATGCAGAGAGTAAATGAAATAGTGATGGGTATTAAAGGTGTCAGTGGTTTTGTGGATGAGGATGAAATTGTGGCTAAAATACTCAAATTGTTTCCTCCCTCCTACAAAATGAAGGTTCATGCTATTGAAGAATTCAGATCGGTAAACAAGATAACAAGAGACACATTGATCGAGAAGCTTGCTACTTTTGAAATAAATGAATTTGTTGAATCTACACCAAAGACTAAATTTGCATTTAAGGCCATTGTATCCAGGAGTAATGGACAAAGATATAATCTGGGAGAGAGTTCCAGAAAGATATCCAAGTATGATGAAGAACTAAAACAACTTGAAGATAAAGAAAGAGAGGTAGAAGAACTGGAAGCTATGATTGCAAAACAAGAAGGTAGAGGAAAAGGTAATTATGAAAATGTATTACCTATTAAAAAAATTTCATGCATTAAAATAGGTCATTTTTCATCAAGATGTCCTAAAAGAGTTCCTATATATAAGCCTAAAATGTCTATATTCCAAAAGAGATGCTACTTTGTTGAAGAAGCGGTGATTGATGATGAGTTTGATAAAGATAATGGAAAAGAAGATGAATGGGCTTTCATTGCTACCATTGAAGATAATCATGTGGCTACCGAACCTACTAAAGATGAGAAAGCTCTTGCAACCCAAGCTGAAGAAAAAGATGAGTGGGTTATTGATAGTGGATGTTCACATCATATTACTGGTGATAAAAGAAAATTTGTGAGTCTAGAGAACTATGATGGTGGGGTTGTAAGATTTGGAGATAACAATGTTGCTATAATTTGTGGCAGAGGATCTATTTGCCTTGGTGGTAAGGATAACACTGATGATTTCCTATATGTTGAAGGCCTAAAGCACAACCTATTGAGTGTTGGATAGATGGTTCACAAAGGATATGATCTTCAGTTCAGAGATGGAAGATGCAAGATACGTGGAAGTTTTGGGAATATGATTGCAACATGAAAACAAACAAAAGGTAATATTTTTCATCTGAATATTGCTAATGGAAGTTGTTTAATTGTTCAATTAGATGAAATTTGGTTGTGGCATAGGAGGTTGTGTCATGTAAACTTTTACAACATTATCAAGATAAGTTCTACTCAAGAAGTAAGAGATCTGCCTAAGTTAGTAAAGCCTGCTAATGTAATCTACAAGGAATGTTAGATGGGTAAACAAACTAGAGTCTCTTTTTGAGTAAACATTTTCATTCAAATAATTTGTTGGAGCTGCTACATACTGACCTTTGTGGTCCCTCTAGAGTTATAAGTATACATGGAGAAAGGTATTTCATGTTGGTTATTGATGATTGCTCTAGAATGATTTGGGTTTCCTTTTTAAGAGAAAAATATGAAGCATTGGAGAAGTTCAAAAGTTTCAAGGCTATGGCAGAAAATGAGAAAGGTCTGAAAATCAAGTTCCTGAGATCTGACAGTGGTGGTGAGTTTATTTCCAAGGATTTCAACTCTTATTGTGAAGAGCATGGTATTAAAATACAATTATCTACTCCTCGAACCCCTCAATAGAATGGAGTTGTAGAGAGAAAGAATAGAACAATTTTGGATGCTTCCAAAACAATGATGATGGAAGGAAATGTATCTCAGATGTACTAGAGTGAAGTGGTAAGCACTATTGTGTATACTTTGAATTGGGTAAATTTTAATGGAATTTCTGGTAAGACTCCTTATGAGCTATGGTTTGGTCACATACCTAGTGTTAAGTACTTCAAGATCTTTGGAAGCAAGTGTTATATCAAAAGAGATGATGATATAGGAAAAATGTATGCAAGAAGTGATGAAGGAATCTTCCTAGGTTATTCCACTAAAATCAAGGCCTACCGATGCTATAACAAAAGACTGAGAAAGATGGTTGAGAGTGAAAATGTTAGAGTCGATGAGAATTTTGTCAAATCATCCAAACATTGCAGTTATGATTCATACGAAGACATTACAAGACAAGGGAAGAATACTCAAACACATAATCTACTTCATATTATTCCATATGTTTCAGTGAAGCAACCTCAATTTGTTCTAGAAAATCAAGTAAGTCAGGAGATGACAAGTACAAGTGTAGAAGAAAGATCAGAAGAGTTAGAAGTTCAAGAATTTCCTAAAACTCCAAGGTATGTAAAGTTGAATCATTTTGAAAATCAAATCATAGGAGATAAGAGTACAAGAGTGCAAACTAGAAGAAAAATTGCAGAAGAATATTGTTTGATATCCAAGATTGAGCCTAAAAATGTCACTGAAGCATGTCAAGATGAACACTGGTTGGAAGCTATGAAGGAAGAGTTGACAAAGATTGAAAAGAATGACACATGGATACTTTTTCCTAAGGCCTAAAGACAAAAAAATGATTGGTACTAAATGGGTATTTATAAACAAGTTGAATGAAGAAGGTGAAGTGATCCAGAATAAAGCAAGACTAGTATGTAAAGGGTATTCTCAAATGGAAGGTATTGATTTTGAAGAAACCTTTGCCCCTGTCGCTAGAATTGAAGTTGTTAGACTATTTCTTGCTTATGCTACACACAAGAACTATAAAATCTATCAAATGGATGTAAAGTCTATATTTCTAAATGGAGAAATAGAAGAAGAAATGTACATTGAACAACCAGATGGTTTTCAGCTAACAAAAAAAGAAGATATGGTTTATAGATTGAAGAAAGCTCTACATGGACTTAAGCAACCCCCCAGAGCCTGGTATGCTAGATTGGAAAAATACCTACTGAAGCTTGGATTCACTAAAGGTACTACTAACAACAACTTATACTTCAAATTAGATAATGATAAAGAGTTAATTATAGAATTTTTTGTTGATGATATCATTTTTGGAGGAGATGATAATCTATGTATGAAGTTTGTTGATGAGATGAAAAATGAATTTAAGATGAGTATGATTGGGGAGATGAAGTTCTTTCTGGGATTGCAAATTACATAGTTAGACAAGGGGATCTTCATATCTCAGTCCAAATATGTGAAAGAACTGTTGAAGAAATTTGGAATGGATGAATCCAAACCTGTTGGTACTCCCATGGTGACCAGATGTAAGTTGGCATAGAATGATGACTCTCCTAAGACAAATCAAACTAGATATAGGTCAATGATCCGTGGATTGCTCTATTTGACTCAAACTAGACCAGACATTATGAATGTTGTATGTATGGTTGCTAGATTTCAAGCTGATCCAAAAGAATCACATGTAATTGTTGCGAAGAGAATTTTTAGGTATCTGAAAGGAATAGTTGACTTTGGACTTTGGTATCCAAAGGATGATGATCTCACTTTGTGTGCCTATACTGATGAGGATTGGGTCAATGATGTAGATGATAGGAAAAGTACGAGTGGTGGTGCTTTCTTCCTAAGGAAGAAGCTGGTATCTTGGTTAAGTAAAAAGTAAAACTCAATTTCTCTATCTACTACTAAGGCATAATACATTGTAGCTGCTAATAATTGTACTCAAGTGATATGGATGAAACAAATGCTAAGAGATATTAGGGTGACATATAAAGAGCCTATTGCCATATACTGTGACAACTCAAGTGCAATAAATATCTCAAGGAATCTGGTGCTACACTCTAATACTAAACATATATCAATCAAGTTTCATTTCTTGAGGGAGAAAGTGAATGAGAAAGAAGTCAGACTAGAGTATGTGCCTACCAAAGAAAAGATTACAGATATATTTACTAAGCCTTTGCCAAAGGATACTTTTGAGTATCTCAGAGGAATGCTAGGGGTAACCACCCCTCTTGATAAGAACTAAAATATGCATTTGCTTGCATCAATCCGAGAGCTTAATTGCTATATTATGATCCAGATTGATGTTTCTATGGCTGGTACTCAAGGGGAGTAGTCAGATGTGCAGATATGTGGTTCAGAGTGTGTTTATGGAAAGGTCATTGTTACCTTTTCCATTGATGTCAAAGGGGGAGAAGTGTAATATAAAAAAAAAATTCAAGAGAAGTGCAGAAGAAGTTAGTGTGTTGGGTTGATGGTATTTTTCACATCATGTGTTTCCATCAATCCCAAAGGGGGAGATTTTTGGATGTTGTGGATATGGTTGTTGATATGTGGTTGTCATTTACATAAACACTGTTATCGTTTGGTGTATTAGAGGTTGTATATGTCGAGGATATTGAGAAAATTATAAAAGGAAGTGTTCTAGGTTCCATGTGGAACTATGCAGGTCATGAAGGTACTTTGTTCTGTACATTGAAGATTAGTTGGTGTGGATTAAAAGGTTTATTGTTGAATGTTTCTACATCATCTACCGCAAGTTTCAGAGGTCTACAAGAAGTTTTGAATGTTTTGTGGTATGACAGTATTTTCTATGGTCTCTGTTAGTGTTTTTGAATGAAGGTTGTGTGAATTTGGTAATCTCAGTTGTTTCAGATGCTTCTCTATTGTTTCTTGGTGTTCTTGGATGTTTCTAGATCATTCTCTATCTTTTTGGTACATCCACATTACTCGGAGAGCTTGTGGTTGAAGATCTTTCTTACGCATGTTCAGTTTTTCATGTTCTTGGATGACATGTTGATGGTAGCGTGTTGTAGATCTTCATGGAAAAATTAATTAAAGTATTTTTTTGTTGGAGATATTAATTTGGTCCCCACTATGTTATGGATGACCTTGGTGGATTTTCATTGGAAATTTATTTGTAAATTTGGGATGACATTGAAAATATATACTATTTTTCTGGTCGACTAAGTGGTGATGAAATCCCATGTAGCGGATATATAAGATTGATTGGTTGAGTGAATTTAGTGTGTGAATGAGTGTGAATGTATGCTAGAGAAAGTGTAAATGTGTGAATAGTGTTTCTATCATTCGATTACTGAGCAAAGAGTGAAGAAGATTGAGCAGAGTGTGAAGAAGGTTTTATGAGCTTAATTGGAACTATAATCAGGCTTGTGCAGAAGCTATTTTCTTAGTTCATATTCTTTGGATTTTAATCCTATTCTTTATTATTGGATAATGAGTCCTCTTTTTTATTTGAGCAGTGAGCTCTAGGCAGTGTGCCTGAATGTGTGTGCATTCCCCTTATTATTTCTCCTTATACTTCTAATAGAGTATAATCTTGTGGACTAACATCCACCGTGGTTTTTCCCCTAACAAGGTTTCCATGTAAAAAATCTCATTGTTATGTCTCTCTGATGTGTTAATTGCTTGTGGTTAATTTCTTATTCATCAGATTTGAGATTAAAGTTAAGATAAGTTAGAAAATTTTGAGTTTCTATGATAACTGATTCACCCCTCCTTTCAGTTGTCTGTCCTCATTTTTCCAATAGAAATAAGCCCCCTGCCTGCTCCTATCTACCTTATTGTCAATTTTCTTCTAGGTTGGTAATCCATTGTAGCTACAAAATTTGGTATCAGGGAGAGGTGCTAATAGTCATGCGGGCTAAATTTGTGAGCATGTAGCAGTTGCATTGAATATCGTAGGACCTCTATTTATTTTTTGAAATGTGAACTGACCTCTTATGTATCCATAACTAAGGTTTGTAGGTGTGACTTATCACACAACTTGCTACATCAACACATCTACTAAGAAGTGTCCAAAAAAAATAAAAAAAATATTCAAGCGAAACTTAATCATGGTACATTTAGTAGTTGAACAAAAATATATATTTTTTGTTTATAGAATATCATATTTTTATTCAAATATAACTTATATGCAATCTAGAGCATCAAAAATTGTCACCCTTGACAATTTCACAATAGGTTTTTCTCCTCCCATGTGCTTGGACCTAATTATGCATTATTTTACCATTTTATACATATTCTTGGAAAATAAAACATTGGAAATCAAATTATGCATTTAATGTTTTTCCCCCGACACTTTTAGACCCTATAAAAGGTGGATATAGTCTAAGATGCACTACACCCTAGACCACCTAATTTGGCTCCAAATTTGACTATGTTGATGTTTTTAATTTATTATTTGAATTTGTAATTTCAATTGTCATCTATCAGTATTTAATTTTTTTGGGAAATTAGAAGAATTACATATTAATACAAGTTATTTTTATCATTTTAATTAAAAGGGGATCTAGAGAATCTATTGAGAAAATTAAAGAATTTAAAAGTATTCAAGGTAAGAATTAACAACATTATTACATCACTTTCATCAATCAAGTTCAAGTTTATGAGGCATCAAGATGAAGGAAGGAATTATGTCCAAGGATCTATTATGATGGATCATGCCAAATCATGAATATGTATTGAGTCAATGAGTTATCCTCTACATGTTAGTTGCAACACTCCACTATGTTTCATGAGTTAACCTTTTGCAAGTATATCAAGAAATCAAGGCATCCATCAATCAAATTGTGTGGCAACTTACGTGACATCACTTCATCAAGGGTTTTACATCAAGGTAACATTATCATTTATTATTCATCATTTCAACCAATTATTATTGTTTTGGCCTCTGTTTGATCTAGGGTATGCCATCTTGGTCATCATCAATCATTTTACATGGAGGTAGAAATACCAACATGGTGTTTGACTTATACAAGCCCCTATACAACACAACATTTTCCATATATTTGTGTGCAGGTCAGCTCTAGAGGTTTCAACAAGTTACAGTTTCAAGAAAAAAAGTGTGAACCTTAATCCACATCTCAAAAATTTCAAATCCAAAAAATAAGGAGTCCAGTCCAGGGCATATGGTGTCCTAAACCAGTTAATTCAAGCTCAAATTTTCATCACATGTTCCTCTTTGTATCACAGTCTCAAATATTCTTTTTTTGTAATTTTCTTTTTCATATTTATAATCAATTACATTTTTAAATCTAGAGTTGTACCTACCAAATAGGCTTGTCAAATCACACATCAAATTTATCATCATTACAACTCAAGAATAATCATAAATCACTAGGGGATAGGCTCTCCATTGTGGAAACAAGCTAATCATGAAACACTAGTCAACTTATGTTCAATGTTGAGTCAAGTAAAAAAGAGATAATCTTAGTTATCCTAATTGGATTTAGGATCACTTTTCCTACTCAACACAACGTAAATAGGCCAAATTCCTATTGGTAACCATAAATACTTGTTATCTCTAACTTTTATATCCAACACAAATTGACTAATAGTTGAACAAAAAAAAATTATTGTTATAAAAATAACATAATATTATTTAAAATACAACTTGTAACATACCCATACAACAATATAAATAATTAGGTTTTTACCATAAAATTAAATACAAGCATATGCTTAAAAATAGGATAGTAAAAAAAATCATGTTCATACATCATTTATTACACATGATCAATATGAATGTATAAAACAACTTTTGAAATTGAACTACATTCATTGTCAACTCGAGATAAAGATAAAAAAATTCAATTTCAATTCATACATGATATACTTTCAAGTATATAAGTTTACATAATACAATAATGATACAAGGTCAATTCTTCCATGTCTGTAAAATTCTTCTATCTCATAAGCCTTGACATTATCATTTGTAAGAGGAAGAGCATCACCCAAGCACTTCACCTCCAACCACAAGCTAGTAGTCCCCCACACACCCTCGAACTATAAGTATCCCTACCCTTCATGAAGAGAATAGACTAAGGAACCCACGAGTATTCCATCTGAGTTTCTAGTGTTGTGTCCTATATAACCAATTGACCATACAACTTTAGACATCTCTAACTAAGTATGACCAATCTAATTAGATATGAAATTTGGATCATGATGAACCAACTAATACAATAAGAGAAATTTGAAAGGATTATTTATGTTGCTATACTATTATAGAAATAAGAAAATAATACCAAAATTATCCTAAAATATTTTAACTTACAAAATAATATCTTCTCAATCAGCATAAAATAAAGAAATAGGTTGAAAAATGCTCAAATACAAGAAACTATGTCAAATAATAGAGATAGTGAATTCAAAATAATAAAGAGAAAAAGAGAGGAAATTATAATGAAAATATGGAACTCATTGTTTAGGATGCTAGAAAGGTGTATTGATATCCACATTGTGCCACCATCCACTTAACATGTTAAAGTCCACTTTAGCACTATAGACCCAATTTTGCACCACCATCTATAAAAGTTATAAAATCTAGAATATCTATTAGGTTTCAAACTCACCTATATAGAAAGAAACAAAGATAAAAGTGATAAAAAACTAGAGATATCCAAATAGTATAGATATGAAATTAGACTAATTATAATAAATAAAATATGGAAATTAAAATAAAGGGTGAAAGAGTAAAAATTCCATGTGGTTGAAACTTCTCCAATACCTATAGCTAGAGAAAATAAAAATGGTTGGCATTGCTTGGGAGCTTACCTAGAATTCATATTTTGGTCTTTCAACCTCCATTAAATATGTTGCATGTTGTTCCTTGAAGACTGGAGCTATGAATAGTGTTTAGGACTAGTTTGAGCATGTGTTGGAATCCACAAGGCATGTTCCTCTTCCTAGTGGTGTGTGTAGTCCATTTTGGGTCTTTCCCTCTACACATTTCATGTTGTTGTTTGATATTTGGTCGACTTGTAATTGTAATATTCTTGTTCTTGGCCAACATGTAATGTACTCAATGTAATATCATGTATATATTGTAAACCTGGTTGATCTAGGTTGAGGGTGATTGTAAGAATTCAAATGAGGATGTGTAATGCATTATGATGTACATGTAAGTGATTGAAAGAGAAAGAGAAGTTGTAGATCCTATTTAGATTCAATTTGATCATATCTCTAAGGTAGAAGGGAAGCAAAGAGTGTACCTAACTGATTGATGGAGGTAGTGATCCAAAGGAAAAAATTCTTGAAGGATGAAATCGATGAGCTAATAAGTTTCAAAGAAGACATTTGAAGAAGTTGCATAAGTTATCAAAGTAGAATTGCAATCATCAAAAGGATTGAACTTCATTGTCAAATTCAGACAATAGAAGGAATGTCATGCTATAATATTTTTTTATTTTATTCTCAATTTAGGGAGTAGTAGATTCCTTTGGTTGAAACCCTACAACAAAGTCTACAAGGAGTTGTAGCCTCCATGGTAGTGACCCTAAAAAATTTCTACGGGTAGTAGTAGCTTCCTTGGGTTGCAACCCTAAAATAAAGTTATAATTGTGATTCATTTGTGAGGCTAGATTAGGATAGTAGCTTCTAGAAGCTTTTCAAATCATATTTTTTCTCTTGTGAGGTTTTCCATGTACATTTAGTGTTGTGTGGTGTTTTGCATTGTGTTCATATTTCATGTTTCTAAATTTGTGATATGAAGTTTAAGTTTCAGTTTGTTCTAGAGAGTTTGAGATTTGATTGAATACTCATTCACCCCCTCTCAATATTTTAGTGTGTGTTCAACAATTGGTATCAGAGCCTAGTTCCTTAGAATAAGTTTAACAACTTGACGAAGATATGGTATGGAAAGAGAAGGGTCTCAAAAGGTGCCCAAATTTGGTGGAACAAAATTCACCTTTTTGGAGATATTAGATGGAAACCCATCTATCCTCTTTGGGGTTTGGTGTTTTACAATCTATCAAAGATGGTTATGTTGTTCCTACTACTCCTACAACTTATCTGACTAAGATAAGAGCCTATGAGAACAATGGAAAGAAAAAGCATGCTATATTGAGTGGGATATCAAATTTTTCCCTAGTAAAGGTAATGCATTGCAAGTCAATAAAAGAAGTTTGGGATAAGTTGGGTGGAATCTATGAAGGAGATGTCAAAGTAAAGTAAACCAAGTTGTAGATCTAAAAAGGCAAGTTTGAGAAATTGAATATGTTAGAGGATGAAGATATTGAAGGTTATTCGATCTAAGTTGATGAAGTGGTAAATGCAATCAAATGTCTTGGTGAAGATCTTGAAGAATCTATGGTGGTGAAAAAGGTTATTGAGATCTCTTCCTAAGTCTTATAGTACTAAAGTATCTTCTATTGAGGAAGCTTGATATATAGATAAAATTTCAATGGATCAATTGTATGGTTCCCTTATTGCATTTGAAATGAGAGAGTTTGGAAAAGAAGGTCCTAAGAAGGAAAAATCATTCAAATTAAGTAAGAAAGAAACATATGAAGAATTTGATATGGATAGTGACATTGATGAAGAGGAATTCTTTTTAAGGAAGTTGAAGAGAGGTACCAACAAGTATAAAGGTAAGATACCTTTCAAGTGTTTCAAGTGTGGTTAGGTTGGTAATTTTGCATCTATATGTCCCTTGAAAGATTCTAAAAAGAGAAACAAAGAACCTAGTAGAAATAATTTTAAGAAGAGTCTCTACTCCATGGAAGATTATTGCTCTACAAAGCATGATGAATCTAGTGGTTTGGATAATGAAGATGAATTCTTGTTTTTGGCTACTAAAGATCCAAGTATGGTGTGTACTTATTTTCATGAAAAATATGAGGCTAATTCATGGGTGATTGATAGTGGTTGTTCCATCCACATGATAGGATATAAGAGAAAGTTTACCAAACTTGTGAAGTGGAATGGTGGCATAGTCAAGCTTGGTGATGGCACTTATATGCAGTTCTATGGAAAAAGTTATATCAATATTGATGGAAAAAGTAGGAAAAAAGCTATCCTTTATGTCAAAGGTCTATGGCATAATTTTCTTAGTGTGAGTCAAATGTGTAGAAATGGTTACAATATCTCATTCAACAAAAGTGGATGTTGAATAAAAAAGAAAATTCTAAATAATTGGTTGCTGAAGGATCTAGGCTAAGTGGTGATATATACAATATAAGAGATGTCAATGGGAGAAAATGTCTTCTTGGACAAGCAAGTGAATGTTGGTTGTGGCATAGAAGAATGAGACACATTAACTTTGACAATTTTATGAAGATCAGCTCATTGCATGCAGTAAGAGATATGCCTAAGATAGTCAAGCCTACAAGAATAGTGTGCAAGGAATGCCAATTTGGTAAGAAGATAAGGATAAGTTTCAATTATAAAGAATATTCTTCTTGTAGACTTTTTTATTTGATACATATTGATTTGTGTGGACCTAACAAAACAAAAATTCTGAAAGGAGAAAGGTATTTCATTCTTTTTATTGATGATTTCTCTAAGATGACATGGGTTACATTCTTGAAAGATAAATCTGAGGCTTTTAATAGATTCAATATTTTCAAATCAATGGTTGAGAATGAAATGAATGCAAAGATTAAATGTTTGAGGTTTGATAGAGGATTTGAGTTTATTTAAAATGAGTTTAGTGATTTTTGTGAGAGACATG
Organism: Sequoia sempervirens; assembly: GCA_007258455.2. Taxonomy (NCBI): domain Eukaryota; kingdom Viridiplantae; phylum Streptophyta; class Pinopsida; order Cupressales; family Cupressaceae; genus Sequoia; species Sequoia sempervirens. The sequence continues at coordinate 120,227,318 of VDFB02353493.1, forward strand.
GAATAAAGAGGCATTTATATGTTGCTAAAACTCTTCAGAAGAATGAGGTAGTGAAAAGGAAAAAAGGATTATTCAAGAGATGGAAAGGACCATGTTGATGGAAGTAAATCTGCTTGATGACTATTAGAGAGAAGAAGTTCATAGTATACAATAGATGTTCAAAATAGGGGATTGTTGAGATTGGACAACACAATACTCCATATGAGTTGTGATATGGAAGAATTTCAACTGTCAATTATTTTATATTTTTTTGAAGTAAATGCTAGATCAGAAGAGATGAAGATGTCTTGGGAAAGTTTGATTCAAGAGTTGATGAAGGTATATTTTTGGGATATTCATCTCAAAGTAAAGCATATAGATGCTACAACAAAAGTTTGGGAAGGATAGTTGAAAGCAATAATGTGAAGGTTGATGAAGATCTACATCAAAATATGAATGAAATTGAGGACTATGGATCTGATTCACCTCCCTTCTCAGATGAAGAATAAAAAGAAGAACTTGAAGAGAAATAATAAACACTAGAAAAGATCAGTAAAATTCCTACAAAGTATGTTCAAAGAAATTATTCAGAATATCAGATCATTGATGACAAGAATGAAGGAGTGATGACCAGAAGAAGTTTTGCAAAGGAAAGTGAACAAGTTAAATTTTGTTTGTTATCAAAGGTAGAACCTAATTTTTTTATGTTTCTATTAATTATGTGAACCATCAATTTTAAAGGTGTTGTATGTACTCTCTTGCACTCTTAGGGTTTTTCACCTAAAAGGAGAGAGATAGAACCCCAAAATTGAGGTGGTTCACTCAAACTAAGGTATGCAAGGTGGAATTGAGAGTAAATGTAATGATCTAAATGTAGCTAACTGAGTGTAAATGCAATGATATAAATGTAGCTAAGTGATGAAATTGACTGATTATGAATGTAAAACCAATGAAATATGCAATGTTTGAAAAAACAGTGATGTTTTCAAAAGACTTAAAAAGATGAACAAAAATGCAAATAGAACTAAACAAAAGGTTGTAAAACTAAATGTGTGCATCTGTAAGACTGATAGATATTGGAAACCACTCTTAAATTCTAGAAAAGTTGACTTTTATCTGACTGGGACTCATTCGCCACCCTGGGCGAATCAGTCCTAGGTTAGTGTTTTTTTCCCAAAAACTGGTTTTTGCTCATCAGTTACTGGAATTTGCATTTAACTTTGACATCCACCTCAAGTGGGACTCATTCTCCATCCATGGCTAATTAGTCCTTTTTCACTTTTCTACAAATTCAAATATCATATTTGTACCTTGTCACCTTCACAACACTTTTTGACGAGAATCCAGATCATAATCTAGAAAAATACCTACAAAACAATTTAAAGTTTGTTGTCTAATGGGGGGTTTTCCTTGGTCAAACCCCTAATTGGGTAATCAAACCTTGAACATGGATATAAATCTACATAAAACCCTATCCTTAAGTGTGTCAAAGACTAGGAAAATCTGAAATATGACAAAACCATATTCTAATGTGCTAGAATAGGATGAACAAATGTGATTTGAATGATGCAAGAATTCAATCCTAGAAACCCTACAACATATCAAATGAATTTAAATTACATGCAAATGTAATGCAAACCTTAAATCTAAAGATAAAGAGAAAATGGAAGATGGAATCACTTTGAAAACAAGTCTTTAGGTGTGATTTAATGGCTAGTTGCATCTCCTCAACCTAGATTTTTCCATGATTCACCATAGGCATCCATCATCAACTCTTTGAAATGTTGAATATTGAACAAAAAGTGAGCTTTAAGACCTACAAAAACCCTAGTTTTCTGCCCTAAAGCTTTAACTTTGTTGTAGAAAATACTAATGAAACTTATTGTGGAAGACTCTTAATACTTGACTTTTGATTTTTCTTTGTAAAAATGACTAAGAGATGTTAAAAATGAACTAAATTGTGTATTTATAGGCATCAACACCTAATTTTCCTGTTATTTAGACCTAAGAGGGTGACATCCACTAAAAAATTAAGTTGAATTGATTGAATTCCCCCTCAAAATTGAATTTTGCCCCAAAAGGGGCTCATTTTCCACCCTTCGCGAATGGGTCCCACCAGAGGGGACTCATTTGCCCAAGGTGGCAAATGGGTCCCACTAGTGGTTTTTGGAGGTGGGTTTTCGGGATATGAGTGAATTAAGTGTTTTTTGTTGGGATTTTGATAATTTTTAAGTGAAACAGGCCTCTAGATAAAAAATAATGGGTCTTAGGGGCCTATAAATGCTATTTTGAAGATTGAATAATGCAAGGGTACTCAAAAGTAGGTCCAAATTAAGCATGAAATTGTCTCTTTTCTCAAGATTGTCCAATTTTCTATGCCACATGATGAAGGATGGTTGCAAGCAACGAAAGAAGAGTTGAATCAGATTGAGAAGAATCAGATTTGGGAATTGGTTCCAAGTCCTACAGACAAGAATGTGATATGAACTAAGTGGGTATCTAGGAAAAAGTTAAATGAAGGTGGTGAAATTTTAAGAAATAAAGCAAGTTTTTTTGTAAAGGTTATTCAAAGGTAGAAGGTCTTGATTTTGAGGATACTTTTTCTCCGGTTTTAGGGATGGAAGATATCAAAATGTTTCTTTCTTTTTTTGTCTATAAGTATTTCAAGGTTTATCAAATGGATGTCAAGTCAGCCTTCTTGAAGGGAGATTTGGAAGAAAGGTACATAGAGAAACCTAATGGATTTCAGTTGTTAGAAGAACCAAACATGGTGTATAGACTCAAAAAGGCATTGTATGGTCTCAAACAAGATCCTAGAGCTTGGTATGGAAGGTTGAATAAGTACTTACTTCAATAAGGATTCAAGAAAGGTACCAAAGATAGCAATATTTACTTCAAGATTGAGGATGAGAGAATTTTGATAGTATCTTTGTATGTCGATGATATTATCTTTGGTGAAAATGATGAAATGTGCAAGAATTTTTCTAAAGAAATGCAAAAAGAATTTTATTCAAAATGTCTATGATTAGTGAGTTATCTTTCTTTCTTGGTCTTCAAATTACTCAACTATATGATGGTATCTTTATTTTTCAAGAAAAGTATGTTAAGGAGATGAAGAAATTTGGGATGAAAGATTGTAAACTAGTTAGTACTCCCATCTTTATTGGTTGTCATTTGAGTAATATGATGAGTCTCCCTTGGCTGGTTAGAACCTCTACAAATCTATGATTAGAAGCTTATTATATTTAACTACTTCAAGAATTAATATCATGCATGCGATATGTTTAGTTGCAAGATTTCAAGCTAACCCTAAAGAAAATCATGTGAAGGAAATCAAAAGAATCTTTAGATATTTGAAGAGTACTCTAGATTACGCTTGTTGTATCCAAAAGGTAAAGAATTAGATCTGAGTGCTTACACTGATTCTAATTGGGTTGGATGTGTGGATGATAGAAGAAGTACAAGTGGTGGTAATTTTTTTAGAAAGCATATTGGTTTAATGGAATAGTAGGAAACAAGTATCTTTATCAACTATAGAGGTGCAGTATATTCCTCCATCTTATTATAGACAAGTATTGTGGATGAAGCAAACATTGAAGGATATCAAGATATATAGTATGATGAGCCTATTCCTATTTTGTTTGATAATACAAGTGCATAGTCATAAAATTGCACCCCTTGCAATTTCACATACATTTTTGCATTCACTTTAGTGTCCACTCCCTTAGCATCTTATGTAGGCTCATTTTAGCCCCTGCATCAGCCATTTTCCCTCTTAGGATGCTCCAACAAACCTTTTCAATAGCTACCCTTGCGTTTCAACTTTACATCAAACTTTGTGCCTTTCTCGTTCACGTCATTTTGTAGTGTGACATGTCCAGACACTACCATAATGCGCAGACATCTATGCATAGCGCTAATGTCCTGTAATGTTTCAACATTCAAATGACCATTTCTATGCATGTTTGCAACTTTTCACCTCCTTTGGTCAGTGGTAACGGCTCAAGATGCCTCGAAACGGATTAGGAATCTTTTTTTCCTTCTTTAAATGCTATCTTTTCACTTCATTTGCAACTCTCTTTTGCTTCTAACTTCTCTCTAGCTTTGGATCTAGCTTTCCACTCTTCAAATCTTGCTTGCACAACTTCATACAACTTGCTACAACAACACTTTCAAGATTTTACAACACTATTTTCTTTCTCCCTTTGGCTTCCTTAAGCCTTGCAAATTCATCTCCCTTATCTCATGCTTGTGAGCATCCTGGGATTCCATATCCCCTATCTATTGCATCCTTTGTGATACGGGTTCTCCTCCTCAAGCAGGGATTGCTTTTTTCACCAACACTTGGTGGTGTGGGTTCTACTCCTAAAGTGGGTTTTTCTTTCACCACACACTTTATCTATCTCAGTTACACTCTTTCTTTCTATCTGGTTTTTTGTGGAGGTGGGAACACCAAAAGGGGTTTGACTGAGGCAAACCCCTTTACAGCCCCAACACTTTCTCTCAATCTTACAAACATAGGTATTGAATACATTCATGTGCCAGAGGCTCCATCACTTGAGTAGTTGTAAGCATTTTCCTTTCTTCTTCTTATCTCTATCAGTTCTACTTCACTTTATTTCAATTCTATTATATTTTATTGCTTTCTCATGTTTCAATATTTCTTAGCAATTAGAATAGAAGTAGTCACTTTGCTATTTTTTGTGACAAAATTCTTTTTGGTCCATATGAGATGCCATTGTGCCTTTGGGATACCAGTGTGTCATGTTGTCACATGTATTCTACACTATCGTCCTTTGGTTAAGATCTTGCCAATTTGTCTAGAAAATCTTCGTGACCTACTCTTTCTAATTCTAGAACTCTCGACGATGTTCCTTGAGGTAGTTTAGGAAAGTTCACCCTGTGAGGCTCTCTGAATGAAGGTAACTCATGAGTAGTGAATTCCCCTTCTCCACATTTTGGTGAACCTGACATGAAGAAGGTATTTTTTTAAAAGCTAGGAATTTATTTACCCCTACTTGTCGAGGTCATAACTTTTGACTTGGTGCTCGGAATTTAAAACCATTTGCACCGTTGGAAAGGTCTCCTAGAGAACTAGTTCAATCCCTAAAATACAATGCATTTGGTAGCCAAATTTTAGGGACTGACACATGTTCTGACCTCAAATTCTACTCTAAAGACCTCTGAAAATGCAAATTACTAGAACATAAAAAATATCAAAAAAATCGTAATGAATGTAATATCTTCTTTTATTAGTTCAGTATCTGATTTTGTTCAAAATTTTAATGATATTCCATTTCATGCATGTGATGGTGACTTGGCTTTACCCATGTCACTTGGCATCCTTGATCCTTCTCACAAAATTCCTCTTACTTCAGAGGATATTTTGTTGCAAGAAGATGAAATCATCGATACCTTTCTCAATGTTACTCTACCTTCTCTCCATGTCAATGCACTCTCTTCTAGATATGATGCATTTGTGAATAATGAACCTTATATTCATTTCAATGCACTCTCTTTTGGAGAAGATGCATTCGTGAATGATAAGTCTCTTATACCTTCCAATGCACTCTTTTCCAAAGATGTTGCATTTTTGAATGATGGATTTCTTATCTATTCCAATGCACTATCCTCTAGAGATGATGCATTAGCACATGATGGATCTCCTTCCACATTTGATCCTATTTGGATCAATGTTGAGAATATATATTCAAATAATTATTCTACTAGTTGTGGTGAGTCTATAAATATAATCTATGTCTCTAACGTCCCTCAAAGGCCTAAGAGACTGGTTATTTATGTGACTCCAGCTAGTCCTCGTACTAAAAGGGTCTGTTCTATTAATGGTGTTTCATTTGATGATGATTCCCCTGATCTTTCTATGGCTCCCTCTTGTAGAGTAGTAGCCCATACTTATGAGAATAGAATGAATAAACAACCAAGACTTATTCAAGCTCTGAAACCTACAACTAAAGCACCTAGTGATCATGATCCTATTGAGCAACTTCAGGTTACTTCGGATAAGATCTCACTATGGTCTTGCTTCAGTTGACTTTGGTTTATCAAGGTATACTTTAGGAAGCCTTGCAAAAGATGCTCTTTCCTTCTTCCACTAGGCTAGTGGATGCTAATGCGCTGATAGCTTATGTTCATTTGGATTCACTGAATATTATGTTCTATCCATAGGAACTCCTACCTCTGGAAGTACAAAAGCAAGTAGATCCTCTAATTATTATAGTTAACATTAATAATATCGACATTAGATGTACTTTAATTTATGTTGGTTTGATGCTCAATGTATGTAGCATTGATCTATTGCCTAAAATTAATATTGATTCATCTTCTCTTAATGATTCTTTTTCTTTTATTCGTGGGTTTGATAATATTGGTTGAGAAGCCCTAGGCATGATAGTCTTTCCTTTGAGATTGGGACCTATTACAATACCCACCCTTGTATATGTTATGGCAGAAAAATTACCATATAACCTTCTTGGTAGACCATGGATTCATGCTATGGGTGTTGTCCCGTCTAGCTTGCATAAATCTATTAAGTTCATTGCTAACAATAAAATAGTCACAGTCAAGGTTGACCCTGATGCTATCCAATTCTATGAAATGGAAGTTGGTGTTAGGTCTCAGTTGTGCCTACTCTTATTCTTTCAGTGTCTTCTAGTGTGTCGATGTTTAATCCTACAATACCTACTACAAAGGATACTCTTGAGATAGATATCCCTGGGGAAGATCCTTCTAAAGCAAGAAATATTGAGTCTTCTCCTTCTACCTTTTAACAAAAAAATGCATGTTTCGGTGATGATTGGGGTTCATTAGACTTTACAAATTCCTTCATTATGGAATATAAAGTTGACCCAATCCACTTAGACCTTCCACTAACATCATCCAAACCTACTATTGAAGATGATTACTCTTTTGTATCATGGGGTAATGTGAACAATAGTTATAATGTCCTTGACACTGATCCTTCCCCCTCTAAGGAAGATGATCGCGCCCCTGTTAAAGGGGTTAATGTTGGTAGTCCTATAAAGAAGGTTGATGGTGATTTTGTAGAGGAGTATGATCCCCTTTGTTGGAATAATACTTTCCATATAGATCCTCCATTGTCTGCTACCTTCATGTCCTCTTCTTGTGAGCAGACGAGTCTTTTTCCACAAGAGAAAGGGTTCCTCCTTGCTCCTCATTCTTTGTCTAAGCAAGAGCATATCTTGTTGCGGCTTCTAAAAGCCCGCTTGATTACTCTTCCTCCTCCTAAGAGATCTCATAAACATGATAAAGAAAAATATTATTTCTATACAAACCATCGAGTGCCTAGCCATTCCACTAGTGAATGCAAGGCCTTGACCGATAAAATACAACAACTTTGTGATTTTGGTTCCATCACTCATTTATTTGTTGATGCAACTACCTCTTTTTTAAATAAAAAGTAATATCGATGTTTACCTCTATTCTACATGTTTGAAGTATCTTGCATGGTTCTCCTCCCCTGTATGTTGGTGGTAGGGATAACTTGTTTTGGAGATGTGTGTCCCTCTTAAAGGACCCCCTCTCTTCTCTATATCTTTCAATTGAAGCATCCCTTGAGTGGACCCATTTTCTATTTTGAAGGGTTACTGAGGGACCCCCTTTGAAATATTTTCTCTTTAGTGAAATCATTTGTGTCTATCTTGGGGGAAACCTAACTAGACCTTTCTTTTTCAAATAGTGTGTCCCTTGAGTGGACCCCTCTTCTTTTGAAGGGTTCCCAAGGGACCCCTTTGAAACCTTTCCAACTTGTTGACAGTTTGCATGACTATCGACTTACTTTCCTGTGTGGTCACTTCTACTTTGTAGGTATGCCTGTGAAGGTGCTTTCTGACTCTACGGAGTCCCCTTCCTTTGGTTTCCTCCATGCAATAGATCTTGGGGGATACATTCTTGTAGGTCTATAGGTCTATAGGGCACTTCTTCTGGGCTTCCTCCATGGGAGAGATCTTAGGGGTCGCTCCCCTATAGGTTTTCGGGTCTATAGGGAACTTTCTTTGGGTTTCCTTCATGTGAGAGATCTTGGGTGACACCTCCTTGCAGGTTTGTGGGCTTGTAAGGTTCTTTCATCTAGGTTTCCTTCATGTGAGAGATCTTGGAGGATACCTTCCTTGTAGGTTTGTGGCTCTATAAAGCACTTTTCATGGTTTCCTTCATGTGAGAGATCTTGGAGGACACCTTCCTTGTAGGTCTATGGGTCTGTAAGATGCTTTTTTGGGTATCCTTCATGTGAAAGATCTTGGAGGAAACCTTCCTTGTAGGTTTGTGGTCCTGTGAGGCACTTACATTCTTAAATTCTCTTTCTTCTCAATTGTATATATTGGACAAAAGATCTACATCTTCTTCATCCTGAGTATATTCCCTTCCTCTCTTCATTTTAGATTTCTTCTATGTGTTATTTCTTAAGTTTGGGATGAATTATAGTACTGATACAACCTTATACATCGAGGTCTCTTTCACTTTGCTGACTCAAATTCTTTAGTTTTTTATGTTCTAACATTGTTGTCTGGTGTAGGGTTTTCTTGTCTAATGCATTTTTTTGCAAGTCTTCAACCTGGGGACATGTTTCCATGGTTCGAAGAGTTATCTACTTCCTCTATAGTATCCTTTTGGCATATGATGTTATTTATGTTTAGTAGATAAATCCTTTAGCATGCATATTATTGTAGATTCATATGTCCCCTAAAGTGGGGGAAAAATGTATAGTCATAAAATTGGACCCCTCACAATTTCACATACATTATTGCATTCACTATAGTGTCCACTCCCTTAGCATCTTGTGTAGGCTAATTTTAGCCCCTACATTAGTTGTTTTCCCTCTCAGGATGCTCCAACACCCCTTTTTAGTAGCTACCCTTGTGTGTCAGCTTTACATCAAACTTTGTGCCTTTCCCGTTCGCATCATTTTGTAGCGTGACATGTCCAAACACTAGCGCACCATGCCGATGTCCACACACCATGCTAGCATCTTGCAATGTTTCAACATCCAACTGACGGTTTTGTGCATGTTTTCCAATTGTCATCTCCTTTGGTCAGTGGTAACAGCTTAATATTCCTCAAAATAGCTCGAGAAGCTTCTTTTCCTTCCTTAATGCTATCTTTTCACTTCATTTGCAACTCTCTTCTACTTCTAACTTCCCTCTAGATTTCGCTCTAGATTTCCACTCTTCAACTCTTGCTTACATAGCTTCATACAACTTCCTACAACAACACTTTCAATCTTTTACAACACTCTTTTCTCTCTCCCCTTGGCTTCCTTAAGCCTTGCAACTTCATCTACCTTATCTCATGTTTGTGAGCATCTTGGGATTCCATATCCCCTATCTATAGCATCCTTACTTTGTTATACAGTTTCTCGTCGAGTGAGGATTGCTTTTTTCACCCATACTTGGTGGTGTGGGTTCTACTTCTGAAGTAGATTTTTCTTTCACCACATGCTTTGTCCATTGCAGTTACACTCTTTCTTTCTATCTAGCTGTCTATGGAGGTGGGAACACCAAAACGGGGGTTTGACTAAGGCAGACCCCTATACAACCCCAACACTTTGACTCAATCTTAGAAACATAGGTATTGAAGACATTCACATGCTAGAGACTCCATCACTTGTGTGGTTGTAATCATTTTCCTTTCTTCTTCTTATCTCTATTAGTTCTACTTCACTTCATTTCAATTTTTTTTTTATTAAGGAACAAGCAGGTTTTCAAGGGACCCAGAAACCCTTAACAGTAAACAAGAGAAAGATACAACATCAAAAGGATCATGACAAAAAAAAAAGAGCTGCCATCAAAGAATAAAAAAAGAAACCATCCCAAGGAAGCATAGCAAAAAGCCAACAAAATTCCAGCCACTAGGCCAGATTCTTGAGGATATCTGCCGCCTCCTACTCAAGTTTGCTCATATTTAAAGCAGCTTTCTTAATCTCTTGAATGTTAAAAAGAGCTTGGCCAGCCTTCTTCTTCAAGTTTACTCTAGTTCTTTTACTTGGCCCCATGCCTTCCACCTGGCTTTCCTCTTTCTTAGAATCCACATACACAGTAGTCCTAACCTAATAAGGATTTTCTAGATTATCAACCATTGTATTCATGGTCTTTGTGGTAGATTTTAAAATTTTGTGGCTCATTTCCAAAACCTTGTGGATAGAATTTTTTGTGTTCTTCATCTTTTCCTCCATACCAGAAGGATTTCCATCATGGTTACTCTTAAATTACTACAAATCTTCAACTATTTTCTTGAGGCAATCCACTATGTATTTATTTTCTTCCTCAGTCCATAAGTTGATGGCATTTTCTCTATCTTTGTTATTATTGTCATTCTTTTTAGCCTTTCCCAGTTTACTGTTCATAGCCCTCTGATTCAAATTAAGTTCCTTAATCTCAGAAAAAAACCCATTTGATTAACCAAAATAAATCCACAAACCCATTACGATCAATAGCAAGAATTTCATCAGGAAATTCACATTCAACTTTAAAGTAATGGTCATCTGCTTTGAGTTCACTGGGATAATAGGGCCCATCCTCTCTATCAGTGGCAGGGTAGCTAGAGTATTCTAACGAGGGGGTCGAAGATGAATCATCATGATTAGTATCATAAGAGGGATCCTCTGAGACCTTTCTCTTACCCTTCTCCTAGGGAGAGACACTAGAATTACCTTTCCCCTTAATTGCAACCCTTCCCCTAGAAGAAGGGGTGTGGTGGGATAGAGCTGGCATAGCTTTGAAATGTTCATAGATTAAAACAAGCAAACCCTCATGGAGAATAGAATGCCTAATCATATTTTGACTATAGTTCTGAAGACTAGCATTCAGAGAGGTAGTAAGATAGAAAGGGAAAGAAACCCTAACTTGATGTCAGAAATGGTTGAGGAGCACAAAATGGTACCCAAAACACCTATTGTAATGACCATCTATGGTAATGTACTCCATAAGCACTTTCAACCCCTTCCTCCAATGTGAGATGATCTTCATTGAATCGTAACTACTTTTGGTAGTCCTTCACAGATCCTCCTTTTCCTTCTTTGTCTTCAAAATTTTTTGCACAACCTAGTCGAAGAGTTTCCTATCCCCATAAAACTTGATGCTCTCAATGGAAAGCCCTGTAACCTTAGCAATTAACTACTCACCAATAGCAGCCTTTCTCCCAAACAAATTAATCTCGCCATCCTTCCATTCCTTGACAAAAAACCTAGTGATGTTTGGGTCCCAGCCATGGATTTTTTCAATATAATTGGTTATCCCGCCCTTCTCCAGTAGCTCCCAAACCTTAGTGTTACTTCTTAGCTCCTCACAATCCGTCAATTCCACCCTACAACACTCACCACCCATGTTGGTATAATTGCAGGCCTATTCAGAAGACTCCAGAAAACCAATTAAACTAGTAATCAAAATGCCCAAAAAGCATGCGAAGCATAAAAAATCAGAATAGTAATTAATATTATTGTGCTTCATCCAACAATGAAGAATTATTGAACATCAGTCTCGAGACTGCATGACAAGACACTCAACACTCATAATCATATGTTGGTAGGGGGAATTTGAACCCTCCCATGAATTCAATCATACATTAATAAGGTAGTGACATCAACCTCCATCTCATCACTCCTTTGCCACATCACCTATCCTTCACCTGAACTCCCTTATTGGCTAAAAAGTCTACCACCATGTTAATTTCCCTATATGCATGGAAAATAAAGCATTTATCAAATTTATTAATAATCCCCTTGGATAGATAAATCCAATTCTCTATAGTCCATGAGGGTTTTTAAAGGCCCTTAATACATTGTATGATATTGTTTGAGTCCCCTTCAAGCCACACATTTTTAAAGTTCAACTGACAAGCAAGATTCAAGACTTGAAATGCCCCTCTCATGTTTCAATATTTCTTAGCAATTAGAATAGAAGTAATCACTTCGCTATTTTATGTGACAAAGTTGCTTTCTGGTCCATACGAGATGCTAGCATTCCTTTGGAATGCCAACATGTTGCATTGTCATTCATATTATGCGTTGTCATCCTTTGGCCGAGAGCTTTCCAAATTTTCTATAAAATCTTTATAACTTGCTCTTTCTAATTCTAGAACTCTTGACGATGTTCCTTGATGTAGTTTAGGGCAGTTCACCCCGTGAGGCTCTCTGAATGAAGAGAACTCGTGAGTAGCGAATACCCCTTCTCTACAAAAAGTGATATCAATATTTTCAAGAATACATTCTAGAACCAAGCATATATCAATTAATTACCACTTTTTGAGAGAGAAGGTTGCAAATAAAGAAGTGAAGTTGGAATATATTTCTACAAAGGACTAGATTGCAAATATTTTCACAAAGCTATTGCAAAGGATAATTTTGAGTATCTAAAAGAAAAGTTAGGGGTAAATCCCCCTCCTTACTAGATGCATAGTTGGTGCATTTTTCCAAGGGGAGTAATTCATGTCATATCCTTATTCCTGGACTGATGGTGGCTACCTCTTAGGGGGAGATGGTAATGGTGGATGCTAACACTTGGGAGCCTATAAGTTTTTTCAAGAAGGAGAGTATGTACATTAATGGGGAGAAGGTTGAAGAGGAGAAAGTGTGATTGAAAAGGGAGAAGAAAAATTTCTCTTTTCCCTTGATGTCAAAGGGTGAGAAGAGTGCATGTCAAATTAGTTTTTCCATCAATGCCAAAGGGGGATATTTTTATAGTCTAGTTGTCATTGAGGTTAAAAGTATAATTATAGTGTAAGTTGTGTTTACATTTGGTTGTATTTGATGTTAGACGTTGGTTACAGTTTGGCTACCTATGTTGTAATTTGGATACATTGTTGCTAGATTTTGAGAGATGCTCCACACTTCTTTGTTTGTGATGTTATGCTCCTACAGTTTGGAAGTTAGCTTCATATGTTGTCAAGTCATGTGTGATTGAAGTTTCATGTTGTTTCAATTACAAGAAATGTGCTTTACAAATGGTAGTTTGAAGACAGTGTGAGTTATGTGAGGATGCTCACAAAGGTGCGATGTTTCACTTTGCATTCCTCTACATTTACAAAAGTGGTCATGCGGTTCAAAAGTTAAGTTTAGTGTGTTGTGAAGATTTTTTATCCAAAGTTTCATGTCATTTGTCCCTTCATAGAGAAATATGTAAGTGATAGTGTGGAGGATTGTATTATCCGATGGCTAGTTTCATTTTTTGTTGGCTTGAACTAACTTGTTGTTGTATGAAGTGGTGAATTGGATGGTGGAGAATGATCTTGAAGATCTTGTGATGTTTCCTATTTCTCTATAGGGTATTTTCTAGTTTCTCTAGAATAGGTTGTGGTATGGAATGAAGGTGTTGTTGGGTTATTCTTTTCCTAGTTGACTAAGATACAACACATGTTAGATTGGTTTCTAAGTCTATGAAGTGTTTAAATATGTTGCATGGGTCATTACGACTCATTTAGGGGTAACTACACAAAGATGAGGGGCCAAAAAGGGGTATTAAGTGGCCACTTTTTTTCAAATCAAGAAATATTGACCTTGGATTAGAAATTGAGGAAAGTTACACTCAAAATTTTATGCAACAAAAAAAGGTTTGTAGTGATCCAAATGTACTTTCTAAACAACTTATTTTTTGTAAAATGGTAGGGATTAAGGGGTTCAAAAAAGGGAGCCACGAAAATCAGTCCTTTTTTCGAATTAACATAACATAGCATTTGTTGTGGCTCCCTCAAAATATAATTTTTATTTTAATATTTTTAAAATTGCTTAGGTGAGAAATTAACTAATAACACGTAGTTTATACCTACACTTTTTGATAATTCTTTAATGAATATATGATTTTTTACTAATTTTCAAAGTGGACACATCTTGAAAAATAGAAATTTGGTCTTGCTACCCCTATAATTTTTAAAAACTAATTGAATTTTTTTTTTTTTAAATGTGTTGAATGGATTCTAGTTTATAAAAATGTGATTTATTTGAAATTTCAATGAAAAGTTAAAAAATAAAGTTAAAAATACCAAACATTGGTTTTTGACAAAAAAAAGATACACCAAAAAAATAAATTAAATATGAAAGCATTAAAATACTCAAAATGTATGAAAATATTTACATCGTTAAATATCTAAGAGAGAGCTTAACATTACCCAAGTGTTTGTTTTACTCGACCTTGAAACACATGCAAACCTAATAGTTAGCACAAACGAGATTATGTTGAATTTTGTAGTCCAAGCCTTTGGGTTGGAAATCCAAAGCAAATCAAAGTCAAAGGCTTAGGGATTCCCAAAGCAATAAAAAATGCAAGCACATTATAATGCACTCGTGTTATTCCTTGCTTTATGTTTTTTGTATGTTTGTATTAATATATATTTATTTATGTATGTATCTTTGTATTTATGTATTTATGTTTGTATGTATGTATGTATGTATGTATGTATGTATGTATGTATGTATGTATGTATGTATGTATGTATGTATGTATGTATTTTTGTGTGCTTGAATGGATGCATGTTTGTATGTATGGATTTATGCTTGTATGTATGTATGAATCTATATATGTATGCTTGAACATATGTACATATGTATTAATGTATGTATAAATGTATGTATGTTTGTATGTATTTATTATGGCATCCATTTCCCTAGAGTGAGTATTCACCATTAAAAGGGGCCTGAAAGTGTCTTTAATTTTTTTTCAAATTTATACACCAAAATGATCACTTGAAGCTCTAGAGTATAGGGTTTAGGGTATTAGGCTTAGGCTTTAGGGTATAGAGATGAGGTTTGAGGGTGTAGGGTTTAGGTTTAAGGTATAGGGTTGAGGGTTGAGGGATAGTGTTCATGGTTGAGGGTATAGGGTTAAGTGTATAGGGTATAGGGATTAGGGTTTAGGATATTCAATATAGGGTTGAGGGTTTAGGGTGTAGGGTACAAGGTATAATTTAGGGTTTAGGGTTTAAGTATAATATTGAGGGTTGATGATTTATGGTTGAGGGATAACATTCAAGGTTGAGGGTATAAGATTAAGTGTATAGGCTATAGGGATTAGAGCTAAGGATAATGGGTATATAGGATTTAGGGTATAAGGCCTAGGGTTCAGGGTTGAGAGTGTAGGGTTTAGGGTTTAAGTATATAGTTGAGGGTATAGGGTTGAGGGAAAAATTTTAAGGTTTAGGGTATAAGGTTGAGGTTATAGGGTAGAGGGATGAGGTTTGAGGTTGTATGGTTTAGGGTTTAAGGTCTAAGGTTGAGGGTTGAGGGATTAGGGCTTAAGAATATGGTTGAGGGTATAGGGTATAGGGTCAAGGGTTGAGGGTTTACAGTTGAGGGATAATGTTCAGCCTATGGAATGTATAAATTATTGTGTTTAATAGGGATTAGGGTTAAGAATATTGGGTTTAGTGTTTAGGGTATGGGTTGAGGGAACAAGGCATAGGTTTAAAGTTTGAGATTGTATGGTTCAGGATTTAAGTATAGGTTTGAGGGAAAATGGTCAAGGTTTAGGCTATAAGGTTGAGGGTATGGGGTATAGAGATGAGGGTTGAGGGTGTAGGGTTTAATTTTTAAGGTATATTGTTGAGGATTGATGGATTAGGGCTTAAGTATAGGGTTGATGGTTTATGATTGAGGGATAATGTTTAGCCTACTGAGTGTATAAGATTAAATGTGTAGGGTATAGGGATTATGGTTTAGGATATTAGGTATAGGGTTGAGTGATTGAGGGTATAAAGAATAGGGTGAAGGGTTGAGAGAAAATTGTTTAGGGTTTAAGTATAGTGTTGAGGGACAATTTTTAAAGTTTAGGGTATAGGGATGAGGGATGAGGTTGTAGGATTTAGGGTTTATGGTATAGGGTTGAGGGTAGAGGGATTAGGGCTTAAATATAAGGTTGAGGTTATAGGGTATAGGGTAGAGAGTAGTGGGCTTAAATTTGAGGGATAATTCTCAGGGTTGAGTTTCTAAGGTTAAGTGTATAGGGTATATGGATTAGGGTTTAAGATATTGGGTATAGGGTTTAGGGTATGGATTGAGGGTATAAGGCATAGGGTGAATAGTTGAGATTGTATGGTTTATGGTTTAATTATAGGTTTGAGGGACAATATTTATGGTTTAGGGAATAAGGGTGAGGTTATAAGGTATATGGATTAGGGTTTATGTTGTAGGGTTTAGGGTTTAAGGTATAGGGTTGAGGGTTGAGGGTTGAGGGATTAGGGATTAAGTATTGTGTTGAGGGTATAGGGTATATGGTTGAGGTATTTAGCATATAAAGCATATGGTGAATGGTTGAGAGTGTATGGTTTAGGGTTTAAGTATAGTATTGAGGGACAATGTTCAAGGTTTAGGGTATAAGCCATAGGGATGAGTGTTGAGGGTGTACAGTTTACGGTTTAAGATATAGGGTTGAGGGTTGAGGGATTAGGGCTTAAGTATAGGGTTAAGGCTATAGGTTTGAGGGTTGAGGGTTTATAGTTGAGGGATAATGTTCAAGGTTGAGTGTCTAAAGTTTAGTGTATAGGGTATAGGTTTAGGGTTTAAGATATTGGATATAAGGTTTAGGGTATGGAATGAGGGTATAAGGCATAGGGTGAATATTGAGAGTGTATGGTATAGGGTTTAAGTATAGGATTTAGGGACAATATTCAAGGTTTAGGGTATATAGTATAGGGATGAGGGTTGAGGGTGTAGGGTGCAGGGTTTAATATATAGGGTTGAGGGTTAAGGGATTAAGGCTTATGTATAGGGTTGAGGGTTTACTATATCAGGGATTATGTTTAAGGTTGAGTGTCTAAGGTATAGGGTTAAGGGTTAAGGGTTAAGGGTTTAAGGTTTAAGGTTTAAGGTATACGATTGAGGGTTTACAATTGAGGAATAATGTTCAAGGTTGAGTGTCTAAGGTTAAGTGTATAGGGTATAGAGATTAAGGTTTGAGAGTGTAGGGTTAAGGGTTAAGGGTTGAGGGTGTAGGATTTATGGTTTAAGGTATACAACTAAGGGTTGAGGGATTAGGGTTTAAGTATTAGGTTAAGGGTTTATAGTTGAGGGATAATTTTTAGGGTTGAGTGTCTAAGGTTAAGCATATAAGGTATAGGGATTAGGGTTTAAGATCTTGGGTATATGGTTTAGGGTATGGGTTGAGGGTATAAGGCATAGGCTGAATGGTTGAGAGTGTATGATTTAGGGTTTAAGTATAGGGTTGAGGGATAATATCTAGGGTTTAGGGTATAAGTTTGAGGGTATAAGTTATAGGGATGGGGGTTGAGGGTGTAGGGTTTAGGTTTTAAGGTATAGGGTTGATGGTTGAGGGATTAGGGCTTAAGTATAGGGTTGATGGTATAGGGTATAGGGTTGAGGGTTTACTGTTGAGGATAATGTTCAAGATTGAGTGTCTAAGGTATAGTATTAAGGGTTGAGGGTGTAGGGTTTAGGGTTTAAGGTATACAGTTGAGGGATTAGGGCTTAAGTATTTGGTTGAGGGTATAGGGTTAAGGGTTTACTGTTAAGGGATAATTTTTTGGGTTGAGTGTATAAGGGTAAGTGTATAGGGTATAGGGATTAAGGGTTGAGGGTGTAAGTTTTATGGTTAAGGGTTGAGGGTGCCTAGGGTTTAGGGTTTAAGATATACAGTTGAGGATTGAGGGATTAGGGCTTAAGTATTAGGTTGAGGTTATAGGTGTAGTTTAGGAAAATGTACTCCTTTACATTTTCACACTATGTTTGGATCCTTAATAAATTGAACTTAATTAAGCCTCTAATGGGCCTAATTATGCATTTAAAAGCCTAATTAATCATGTTTTCTGAAAGGGGAACTTGTATTAAACAATTACAAACATTAATTAAATTTCCTTGAAATTGGTGTGTACTAGGTTTAGGTACTAGGACCCATTCACCAAAGGGAAAATGGGCCCCCCTTAAGTTTAGGACCCCAATTTTTAATATGTTTTTGGCTGTATTTTTATTATTCAAATTCATTTGCAATTGTTGGCCTTTGATGTTTAATTTTCAAGAAATTAGAAAATTACCTATAAATACAAGGCCTTTTTATCAAAATCAAATCCTAAGCAATCTAGGGTTTTCATGCAAGCATTCCTAGAGAAAATATTATTGTCAAAGGTATTCAAGATAAAATTTCTTTGTCATTTGTTGAAACATTTGAAAGATCTCAAGCATTATGTCAAATTTATCTTCATTCATGCATGTTTTTGGAGCTAACATTTTGATGTAGGTTTGAAGAATTCAAGTATCAATTCAAGCATCAAGATCAACATCCAATCAATCCATTTATTGCAAGATCAAGAACTTGGAGAGATGTGTTAGATTTTAGTCCTTCAAGGGTTTCATTCAAGGGTTTGGTGAGTTGCAACATAGCATTGTTCATTCATCATTCCTTCCATTCATATTTCATTCCATTTCAAGGTTTGATTAGGAAAACAGGGTTTGAGCAAGACAAATTCCCATTCACCAAAAAGAAACAATATTTCCCTCTCTTTGTGTTTACAAATTTACAGGTGAAGGAAGATGGAAGATTGATCAAAAGTGCAATTTTGAAAAAATTTCAACATTCCCATTAAGCCATGAAAACTCAATTGTAGAATTTAATTCTGACTTCTCAACTGTGAAATTTGGAGGAATTGAAAGTGTCGACCTAGGATTAGAGGACTATGAAAACAATTTTTAGATCCCTGTAGCAATACCCATTCACCCTAGGGTGAATCTGTCCTAAGAGGACACTCAGTAGAGGATTTTGGTGACAAGTTCATACAATCATATCTTTCTTAGATGTACTAGAACCTTGTGGATTTCGGTACATTAAGGTTTTAAATTGATGATTCATGTTTTACATTGCATAATTTGATTCATTTGGTATTTTTCATTTATCTCCCAAAAGTGCATTTCAAGCTAATTACCTCGTCCTCAATCATAAGGAAAACAAGATCTCCATTAAGGTTGACTCACCTAAGGGTTGAAATTCAATCTTTCCCTAGGGGATCTCTTTTTCCTAATGAAATAAGGAGGATAGGTGTATCATACCCCCTTCATATTGGTGAACCTGATATTGTACATCATTTTTTTTAAATTGGTGTCCATTCAAAACCTTAGATCTAGGATTTACAGTAGTTTGCATTGCATTGCATTATTTTACATCGCATTAAAGCTTTTAGGTTTGAATTTTGCATTATTTAAAATTTGAAAAATCCTAAAATTGTATGCATATTACATATTAGTGTTTTTTTTTATGAATAGGCATTAATCTATAGTACTTACATATTAGAGTATTTTTCAGTCATTTATTTGGTCAAAATTGCATTTCAAAAAGTGTCACCTTGTTCATCATTTTTCATTGATTTCAATTACATTAGGACATCTAAATATAGAAAATCCAATCACTGAAACTACAATTTGTAACCTGAAACTAGAAATTCAAACATTAAGCAATAAATTCAAACTTTGATTTTTTAGAACCCTGAGCCGAGACCCATTCACCCTAGGGAGAATCAGTCTCTGTACAGGTGCTTTTTCAAATTTTTGGGCAGTAATTTGTCTTTCTTCGGTTCATTTCTTTCTACTGTTAATTCTTTGTTTTAGTTTCAAAAAAAATCTCTCATTGTTTGCATTAGGTTTAATTGGTCAAATTTAGCGCATTGGTTGAAAATCAAAATTGACATTAAAAGACATCATTTTTAGGTTTTTGCATAGCATAATCAGTAAATTATCTTGTGTTAAATCTAAAAATTTCTCTTTTTACATACTTGCATTGCACTTCCTACTTTTGGGTGTTGATTGCATTTTTTTAGTGCCTATTCTCCATTTTGGGTACACTTAGGTTTGGTGAAACTTGTATGAGCTTCACAACCCAGTGTCCTATCACCAATACTATAGTGAAACACAGTTTGAGACTCATGCCATCTCGCGCTACTACACTTTTTGTGGATCTTGAGTTTCCCAAATCTTTCACTCATATTGTTGATACTAGTCAAGCCACTATGGACCACAACTTTGATACCTCATTTCCCATGACCACCCTACCCACAACCAATGTGACTGATGTTGACACAATGGCTTCTAATGTTCCTCAAGAAGAGCTAAATAAATGGATGAATATTTAGATAAATTGAAAAAATTGGTGAGTTCTAAATATATTGTTGGTACTATAATTCGTATCATAGATAACGTGAGAAAAATTATTGATAATGAACAAGGAATAGAGATTGTGTGTAGCCTAGCTCACATTATTGATAAACATGTTCCTACAGTAG
This sequence comes from Sequoia sempervirens, assembly GCA_007258455.2. NCBI lineage: Eukaryota > Viridiplantae > Streptophyta > Pinopsida > Cupressales > Cupressaceae > Sequoia > Sequoia sempervirens. The sequence continues at coordinate 120,247,538 of VDFB02353493.1, forward strand.
CTATTCATGCTCAAACTTTGGGTTACACTCAAATTCAAGGCGTAAATCCAATTCCTCCTTCCACAACGATGACCTCTATTCCTACACACGTTAATCCAACTGTTACAACAACAAAACAACCCTCTAGCAATGCCAATACCACCTTAGGTATTTCCACTAGGAATCCCTTTAACTTTGTACATTCAAATCTCATATATCCTAATCCATTTCCTCTCAAAAAATTACAATTCACTTGTCCTCCAAATACAAAAAATGAGTTCATCCTTAACCAACTCTTACAAAATGTTTCTTCCATCCAATAAAAAATTTCCATATTGAACCAAAGTTAAAATGGCCAACTTTCACAATATGTTAAAAGAAAGACTTTATCCTTGGAGATATAGAGAGAAAAAATTCCACAAGGCATAGAGATTTCTATATTTGAGAAATATGGTGGAAAAGGAGACCCTAGTAACCATGTCTTAGCATACACAAACTTATCTCGTGATTTCATTTTTGAGGATAAAATCTTGGCTAAACTTTTACCTAGATACTTGAAAGAAACTACCTTGGAGTGCTTCTATTCTTTACCAAATAACTCAATTTGTTCATTCAATGAATTTTTTTATGCCTTTCTTAACCATTTCCAAATGCACATGGGTCCCAAGATGGCCTTAGTTGATTTAATGCAATGAAAACAAAACAAGGATGAAAAGGTCACTGAATTCATAACACAATACCAATTGCTTTACTCATAAAACAACATTAAGATTCCTGATGCCAATTTTCAAAGAATTTTTGTTGAAAATTTGCAAACCAATATTCAAGATAAACTTGGGATGATGAATTTTCCTTCCTTTACACACTTGTGCACAACCCTTCATGACTATCAGAATTTGGTTAGTCATCGTGAAGCAAAAATCCTTCTAACCATCCTGAGAAATCTGAAGTCATGCCCCATAACAATTTCCAACCTTTCAAGAAACAAAATAAGGGCTTGTACCATAGAAAAATGGATCTTTGGACATTTTCATGGTCATTTAGGTCTTTTTCCTGTGATGCTTGGCTTATTTTGCTTAGATTTAATATTGCAATGTAACTTATGCATTCACATTAGGTCTTGAATATTCAAATTATGATGTCTTGTCAAGGTGTTGTGAAGTGTTGTAACACATTTCTACACTTTTCTAGACCCTTATTATTATAATTCATCTAAATATTCCCTTTTTATCCCTTATCAAGTCCTATTTCAAAGTGTTGTAAAGTCTTGTAACAAGCTTTCATGCTTTTCTAGGCTTGTCATCACTATTTACACCTTTCTTATGCTTTATTTGGCCCCTTTATTCACTTATAGGCCTTAATTAAGTGTGTTTTTGAATACAAACCTAACAAACATCATTAAAAGAAACTTAATTCCTCACACCCACTTGCAAGCCTTTAGTGGGACTCATTCGCCATAGGTGGCGAATGAGTCCCTCTTGACTCAAAATTCAAAATAAATTCAAATTTCTTTTGGGTTTTTATTCATTAAGACCTTATGTCAGCATGTGATGTATTTTTGGGTAATTAGGGAATAAGTGTGTATAAATAAGTGTTTTTCCATCCATTTTAACCCCAATTCATCTCATTCACCCACTCATTCATCCATTCAATTAACCTTAAGCATCATAGCATCATTCAATCAAGCTATTATCAAGCATCTTGGAGCAGCCATTGACATATCTTCATACTTCCACAACAAGGATTTGGTGAGTTTAGGACACTTGCATGTTGTTTATTCATCATTCCTTGCTTATTTCATTTTGCTTCTTTATCAAGGGTTTGATTACCAAAGTGGGAATTGACCAAGGAAAATCCCTATACTCTAACCCTTAACCATTTTCCCCCTCTTTGCTTGTGTTTTTACAGGTATTATAGGTAGATTTGTCAAAGAAACAGGTGTTAAAAGGTGCTCAACATGTCATCAAAGCTATTCAAGTCAACTAAACTCTAATTCAAGCTTGGAGAAAACATTCAACCCATTTTCTACAGATTTGATTATGTCAACCCAACAAGAAGACAAGTGCAGATTTGGACCCACATAGTTGACCCCTGAATTTGTATATTTTTGGAGGACTGATTGGCCATCAGTGGCGAATGAGTCCCACTACTAGGCTGGAAAAGTTGATTTCATCATAATTCAGTTCTCGATAGTCAAAAAACCAGTTTCAACAAAGTTTCCTAGAAGCAGGACTGATTCGCCATCAGTGGTGAATGAGTCACACTGGTCATCAATAGTGATTTATAATAGATTCCACAACCTTCCAGAATCAGCATTCAATCTCCAGGTGCACTTTTTTTAGTTTCATTAAGTTCTGATTACAAGTTTATGGAGATTCTCAATTAGTCATCAATTAGGTTAATGATGACTATCAAACAAAAGATGACAAGCTAATGCCATACAAGAGAATGGTAGATGACTTCAAGAAATACTTTGTTGAGATCAAGTTTGAAAAAATTCCAAGAGTAGACAACAAAGCTACAGATTCCATGGAAACCATTGGTTCTCTTTTACAAATACCAAAAGAATGAAGTTATGAATTCATGGTGGAACAATTGTTTACTCCCACATATGACAATCTTGAATCCTAAGTCATGTTCCATCTAGTTTATGTTGATTCTTCAATCTATTGGAAGATTTATACCTATCTGAGAGATAATACCCTTCCACCTAATCTATCCCAGAACCAAAAATGCAACTTTATCCATCAAGCAACCTAACATACCCTAATAGCTGATACACTCTATCGACGAGGTCTTAATGGTAATCTCCTTCAATTTTTTGAATGTGATGAATCCAAAACCACCTTACAAGAAGTTCATGAAGGTATTTTTGGTACTCATTCAAGTGGTCCTACTCTAGCTAGGAATCTCCTATGCTTGGGATATTATTGGCCAAACATGGAGAAATAATCTTTTCAATTTGTTAAGAAGTGCAAGAAGTGTCAAGTCCATGGAAATCTCATACATGCATCAGTGTTGGAGCTACAACCATTCACATTGACCTGGCCTTTCTATCAATGGGGATTTGATCTTGTGGGTAAGATTCATAATTATATCCATTGAGTATTTCACAAAGTGGATTGAAGTCGTCCCATTAACCACAATCACTGGTAAAAAAATTTACTCCTTCATCCTGAACTACATTGTCTATTGGTATGGCATCCCTAGCTCCATTGTCACTGACAATGGTAGACCCTTCAAAAACCAAGATGTACAAGAACTTTGTGAAAAATTCCATATCCAACACTGATTTTTCACACCCTATTACCCTCAAGGGAATGGCCAAGCAGAAGCCTCAAATAAGACCATTTTGAAAATCTTGAAGAAAATTGTCAATGATGTTGGACGTGACTAGCATGTTCAACTAAAACCTGCCTTGTGGGCATACCGTACTAGCATCTGCAGCCTGAGAGGTGCCACACCATATGACCTTGTGTATGGATTAGAAGCCATCTTAACCATTGAGTTTGAGTTACCTTCACTCCGGGTATCATTGAAAGGAATCATTTCAAAGGAAGACTATTGAGTATCTAGACTACAGAAGTTGGAATTGTTAGATGAATGCCATCAACATGTTGTTGATCATCTAAAAGCTTATCAACAAAGAATTTCAAGGAGCTATAATCACAAGGTAGACCAAGAATATTTCAGGTTGGAAACTTGGTACTAAAAGAGAATCCACGCAATCAACAAGATCAGAAAAACAAGGGAAATTTTGAACCTAATTGGCTAGGTCCTTTTGTCATTATATCAGTAATTGGATCTAGAGCATATCGGTTACCTACACTCGAAGGGGACCTATTTGAAGAGCCTATCAACAACATTCATCTCAAGAAGTTTTATACATAACTCATCTAGTGCACGGTTTAAAAAGCAAAAAAATTCAAAAAAGAAGAAAAAAGAAGAAAAATCCAAAAAAAGAAAAAAGTAGAAAAATCCAAAAAAAGCAAAAAAGTAGAAAAATCCAAAAAAAAAAAATTCAAAAAAAAATAATAATAAATAATAAAATCAGAAAAAGTGCAATAAAAATAAGTAGTGAAAACCTGGCAATAGGTGCTATTTGTGATAGATTGGATTTTTCATCTATTGGAACATGTGTCAGTCGTCCACTTTTTTCCATCATTATGCCCATCCATCATAAAACCTCTTATACATATTCGAGCATTGGGGTCTTGTCTCACCCTGGCTTGGTGATGATTGTACACTTTCACAATAAGTGGTTTGTTTCTCACTGGGGGAAAAATCTTGAACTCACTGGGGGAAATCTACTTTGAGCTTAAAACAATAGACAAGCAACAATAAAACAACATAGCAAACATAACGATCACAACAAAACTCAACATTGGACATCAATCACATTTTTTTTAGAAAACCAACCATCCAAATCAACAACAAGATCAGTCAAAGCAAAACTAACTGGATGATATTCTTCTGAATCATGGTTTAATCCCTTTAGCTCATAAATGTTCAACTATTGTATCTTGATTTTTTTTTATCATTTCTCTAGAGCAACTCAAGGATGTAATGGACTAGAGAAGCTACGATGGAGTATGGTATTTTTCTGCCTGTTGTTTGTGAGTTAATCATTATTACTATGTAAATTTTTCACGAGACGTGATCTACAAAGTATCATTGATGACATTCTAGATTTCCATAGTAAAAGGATTAATTCTTGTCTATTTTACACAAGCAATACTTAATTCATCTCAGTACAGTTTTACCTAGTTGATTGTATTACCTTGCACTATCAAAATCAATGGAAGTTATACTCAGGTCATCATGGTTTAATTATACCATTGGTGTTTGTACAAACTTTCAATATATCAAAAGCTCAATGATGATAACAAGCACAACAAATCAGCTGACAAGATGACAACATTGCATATTTAGATTTGCATGGTTAAGATAGATTAAATCCATATTATTTTTTGCATGTGAATTTTAGGTTTTCCAAAGCTGGAAATTTTCAAAATGATTTTGGGTATGTGCAGGATCATGATGGGCCAAAAAGTGGCAATATGATGGGTATGTGGCTGACAACTTTTGTTTTTACCCAAAATTGATGAAACGAAAAGTGTTTTTAAAGGAGATTCTCAGCTTTCCACCAATATAAATTATGCCTTACTTTTAATTTAATAAGTAATTATTATTCATTTTCTATTTGAATTATGACTAAAGTCCTAATTGATAGGCTGATTGAAAAACATCTATAGTTTTCAAATGGTATCACATTTTTTGAATCCAAAACATGCATCACATTCTATGCTTCACATACTATAGGATTAAAAAAAGAAAAATTGAATTTCATAAAGTTTTAACCAAGTTAAGGTGGTCAGACATACGAGTTTTTATATTTTTTAAAAGTTGTAATAAAAAATTCATAATTAATTATTCACCTGGAAAAAAATTACAAAAAAATATGCATCACATCAAGACATGAGTCCTCTATTTATATCTAAAATATTATAAAAAAATGTTATCATTTTATTGTGGTTAGGGTGGTCAGAAAAACACCTACTTCTTATTTTTTCCTCTAAATTTAAGTACTACTACATTGAAATTTCAAATTTTCACCAAATAGATTTTTTCTATTTTTAAACAAACCTAGTAGTTTAGAAACTACATTCAATTTGCTACATATTCTATTCTTACATATTTTTGAAATATTATAGATAACTTATTCAATTTTTTTACGTTAAGTTGCCTAACTTTGATTTTTCTAAATTTGTTGCCACTTAAGGGCCTATTTTTTCCATGATGATCTTGTGCATACCCTTTTATCTCTCTCATTAAAGGATTGAGTACATTTGACATAAACAAAAAGATATTTTACATGTATTTGCATAATCATTATCATATCATACATACATTAGAAAGTACTATCATAGGTCATTCATCCATGCATTAGATCATGTATTTGCATTAGAAGAATACAAAAAAATAAGGTGCATCACATCTTATTTGCATGATTAAATCCATCTCACATATCATAAAGCATCATCCATAAAGTTATATAGAATCATAATCCATGCATCATCATTTCATTATTGCATCCATACACAACCATGGCATAATCATATAAACATCACATAACATATAGAGCAAAAATCAAATGCATTCATCATAAAAGCATGTAGACAACATATAGATCAATAGTGTCCGCTACATCTCATATAATCTCAAAATAATCATTGTCAAGTGTACAATGATATCACAAAATATGGAGAGATACATCAACAAAATGACAGAAAATTATAAAGTCCCCAACTGAATAAGTGAATACATCAAGTCTCAGTACATCAAATGTGAGCACAAAAACTATGCGTTGCTCCCTCCAGATGTTGTAGGCCTCGATGTGCCTTCTGCTACAACACCAAATGGACTTGCACCTAGATCTCTACTTGATAGATCTCTAGGAAGTGGCCCAATCACACCCCTACTCGTAGTTCATGACTGACTTTGATCTGACCTACCATTGATAGACTGTGCATAACAAGGGGCATGCCACTCTATAGGAACTGCCTGATAATATAGTAATTTATAGTACTTTGTCTCTCGGGTTGCATGTCGAACCTCTCTATGCATATCCCCTACAGTAGTCCCCTCGAATACTCTTTGTAATCTCTCAGCTAGGGCCTTTGCATGCTCATATATCTATCTCATGACATCTCTCTCGGTTGTTAGAGAGACAATCTACTACTTTCCATGCACTTGTTGTCCCTATAAGCCCTCCACCTATAACTGTAAGGCATCTATCTATGCCTACAACTGATGGGAAGGCACATGAATCTGAACCTGAGATGGTCATGCCTACTACTATCCCGAGGGAACCATAGATCTCCTCCTCCGGGGTACTCTGAAGTCCAATATATCCTCATCACCCCCTCCATCCCCACCATCCCCCTCCTCATCATCAATATCTCCCTCGTCTCTCCCCCGTCTCAGTGTGTGTTGTGGCACTCTCTCATCATCATCAAATGTCGGTATTTTCTCATCAGGATTGGATATCCTTAGTATGACATGTGTGAAAAAATGCTTAGCATACTCATCTGTCATCACACCAGTTGCGATCTCCAGACAGTAATCCCATACATTTGCCTACAATCCAAAATACTCCTCACAAGCTATATCATATGATATGGTGGGTCCCCACTTTGGAATATCCTACTATCTTCAGGCATATAATGCAACTCCCTAGGGCATCCCTTGAACTAGGCCATACTGACAAAGCACTCTCATGAGCATGAATCTCTCAATAATAAACTGTGTCTATCTAATCAAATACCTCAAAGTGCAAACATATGGCATCTCAATATCATCCCCAAACCACTACTCACAATCTAAGTATAGTCACCATGTGACGGTATCCAAATCATCAAGAACTCACCACCAATACTCCAATTTACCCAGCTTTTGCTGGACAATCTCACCTGTGTACCCAAAGACATATGGCTTTCCAACTAGATGATCTCTATCTGCTAAAGGACGAGTAACAACTATATTCTCCCAAGCCCAAATCTGAAGCAATGTCACTCCAGATGATAAACAAGCAGCTCCAAGATAGACCACCTAATGGAGATCATGATATAAATGAGATAACATACAGGAACCCCATGTATATTAGATCTCCTAAGTGATCATCCTCTCCATTATCCTGCCCCAGCCAATGGACAGTCCCTTCGACCTATGGTTGGGACATAAGAAACCTCCAATAATTCTAGCTAGGATAGATGGTAATGGCCCATAGGAATCCACCATATCCTACCATGGGATCTCATAACTGCTAATCCCGTCATCATCAAAAATCCTCCTCGACACCTTGGTACCTCCCTGCTATGTGTGATCATATACAACTAACTCTCCAACCATGAGAATCCTCAATATATGGTACACATCCTCCATGGTAATCGTCATCTCACCAGTAGCTAGATGGAACATGTTATGGTCACTCTGCCACCTCTCAACTAATGCAATCAATAATTCCCTGTTTATCTTGTACTGGGGCATCTCAGGGAAAGACAATAAACCAGATCGCTCAATAACATCCAAATCCACCTGCACCAGATGTGGAATCATATCCCAAGTCTTTGAGTAGCACTCCCAAGACTAAAGAACTCTTAAGTCCTCCTATAATCATGACATATCACAAATCAACATTTTATCAATCAATCTAATCAACTCAAATGAGATTTCCATCAAATCTCATAGAGCGCCTATCATTGACTCTCATCCATCATGAGGTCAATCATCATCTATCATATCATTGACTCTCATCCATCACGAGGTCAATCGTCATCTATCCTATCAAACATAACCAAAACAACGACTAACACTATCATCAAGCATCAAAGCAAGGAACAAAATCAACATTTCACCATTTCTGGTGTCAATGTGCCAAAATAGAGCATCTATGTGTTGGAACAATGGATGTGCTGCAAAAATCTATCAAAGCACCAAAATAGAGCATATATGCACTAAAATTCTAAATGTGCTAAAACAGTCAACATATGTGCTACTTGGAAAAATATGTGTGCTAACAAACTACATGCGCTAAAACATTCTATGGATGAGCTATATAAGAGCATAGATGTGCTAAATACCTATATGCACTATTTCAGGGGACATATGTGCTAAAATGTACTATTACAAATTTTAAAAAACATGAAAATGTGCAAAAAAAATTCAAATTTCAACAAAAGGAAATTTCTTGACGTACGTACCGAAGGTCCATACATGGTAGGGCGGTGGTGTCGTCGAACTTGCTCAAATCGATGGGTGTGGTATGGGATCGCCATTTTGCTAAATCACTCAACTAGCTCAATCACTCAATGGAAAATGAATTCAAATGAAATCCTTTTCAACCTTTTTACATTTTAAAGGGGTAAATGGAGGGTATTTAAGTGGGATTATTTTTATTTTGAAAAGGGCATCAATTAATCAATTGGCAGGGTCAATATTCTTTATCGGGAGATAAATCGTCTCAAAATCCTAAAAATTTCAAAATCCTCATAAAATCATAAAAATTAAAAAAACTCAAAAATCCTAAAAATTCAAAAATTTCCCAATTTATCTCCCAAGGGGACATACCCACATCATCACTCAAAAATTGGCATTTGGGGCATATCAAATTTTTTTATCAGCACTATTAACAATTTTTTCTTTGAAGCAATGTGTCGCAAACACATCACTTCAAAGAAGGGAAAAATGTATACACTCAAATTTGGTCTAGAGGATTAATTAAATACAAGTTATTTTATTAATAATCTTTAATTCTTCTACTTATAAATAAATTGAAAATTTTATTTATATACTTCATTTTCTCTAATTCTTTCTATCCTAAATCATCTTCTTCATATCTTAATTTAATTAACAAATTTAATTAGTTTTTTTTATTTAATTAACTTCCTCTCATTAAATTTGAATTTTAAATTCGAATTTAAGCACATGTCTACTAACTTCTTCCCACCTTCCACCTCATCATGTGTCTCAAGAAATTAAATATTTCTAATATTTAATTTGGTATTTATCATCAACAAATTCTAACTAATTAGGGACACTTGGCCTCCATCTCCATTTGATTCCTTTTCACACTTGGCAGTTTGTTCTATGAAGGGAACACATTCCCCCTTTTCTCTCTAACCTCTTCATCTTCAACCGTCCATTCTCCATATGGAATCCAGATTGTTGATTTTTTCCACCTAGGCTCTTGCCTTGGAAAATCTATAAATAGGCCCTCATTTACAACAAAAGAGAGAGTGAAGCTAAACATTTATAGCAATTACACTCTACAACATTTTAATTAGCATTGTCATTTTAGTGAGCATTTTAGTATTAGCATTTTAGCATCATGTAGTTTAATCATGGCATTTTCATTAGAAGCATCTTAATTATAGTATTTTCATCATATCATTTTCATTAGCAATATTATTATCTTTTCATATCATCTACAACTAGTTTACCAATCATGTAATATAGGGAAACATCTCTTGCATTTCCAGCATCTCTCATTCTTTAGGTTTTCATTTGGAAAGTCATGTGCACAAACAATCTAAGAGAAAAATGACTTAAAGAATCCTTGGAGATAGAGGACAATGAGACGCCATTGAGGAATTGTTGTTTTAATTTGATTATTATTTGAATTCCTTGATATAATGTTTCATTTGTGTGTTGTATAGGTTTTATTTGCTTATTCACATTATTTACATACACACAATACATACATTGATACATATAGGAATACATACATACATACATACAAGCATGCATACATACATACATACATACATGACATACAAGCATACATGTACATACAAATATACAAATATATCAACATACATTCAATAGAGTAGCATTTAACATAAAGCAAGACATAATGCGCGTGTGTTATACCATGCTCACATTATGTCTTGCTAGACATGTTCCCCACAAATGCAAAAAACCATGTCAAAACTGAGATATAATGTGAGTGCATTATAACGCGCTCGCATTACGCATTATAAAATGCTCGCGTTATATCTTGCTTTGGGAATCTCCAAGCCTTGGGATTGGTATTTTCCTTGGAATACCAACCCAAAGGATTGGAGGGAATACCCAAGGACCAAAGATGTGTTTTTACAAATTCTACAATATTTCACATAATTGGGTTCATGCTCACCGTCAAGATTATACGTGGTTCAATAACAAACAAATAAAACATCTGGGTAATGTTATGCTCTCTCTTACCTATCCAGCAATGTAGTTTTTTTCTCTTTCTAACGATGTTAAGCCTTTCATCCATAATTTCTTTGGTTTGTGTGTCTCTTTTTTGGCAAAAAACAATGTTTGGTGTTTTTTTCATTATAAATTAACCATTAATTGAAATTTCAAATAAATTACATTTTTAGAAACTAGACTCCATTCTACAATTTTTTTTTTAAAACAAAATCAATTAGTTTCCAAAATTTCTAGGGGTAGCATGGCCAATTTTTTTTTTTTCAGGAAGTATCCACTTAGAAAATTAGTAAACAATCAAATATTCACTAAAAAGTTATTAGAAAAATTGTGCATCAACTACATATTGTTAGCTAACTTCTTACCGTAGCGATTTTAAAAATACTAAAAAAAATTTCACCGTGCTAAGGTTATACAAGAGTGCTATGTTATGTTTTCCTAAAAAAAATAACACCAATTTGTGTACGTCCCTCTTTTGAACCCCTTAATCTCAACCATTTTCAAAATAAATTAGTAGTTTAGAAAGTAGATTCAGAGAACTTCAATCCTTGTTTTTGTTCCATCTCAAAATTTTAAGTGTAACTATCCTCAATTTCATGTCCAAGGTCAGTATTTGTTGATTTCAAAAAAAAAGTGGCCACTTAAGCCCCCTTTTTGGGAACCATCTTTTCACACTTACCCATTTTAATTCTATAGGAAGTGAGCCTCTAATTTTGGACAATGAGTCTTAGTAGTGAGCCACCCCATTTTTGTAATATCTTATAACCAATTATACTATATTGTGAGCTAACACTCACTATGGTTTTTCCCATTTTGGGTTTTCCATGTAAAAATCATGGTGTTCATGTGCTTTGTGATTTCATGTTCTATTAATGCTCTTATTTATCTTTGCTATTATATGCATCAGAATAATTGGATGGTATGTGTTCAGAAAGTTTAAGAAGATATTGATTCACCCCCCCTCAGTATCTTGGATAATCAACAATTGGTATCAGAGCATGGTTCCTCCGAAGAAGCCTAACAGGTTGAGGGAGATCCTGAAGATGGAAGAAATGAATGATAAAGAAGAGCTCCAGGCTGCACTTGAGGATCTTGACAAAGTTGAAAGTGAAAACAAAGATCTAAAAGGAAATCTTGAAGATGCAACTGAATGTGTTCAGAAATTAAAAGAGCAATTGAACAAGTTCAAAGAAAGGCATAGGGAAGTAACTAATAGTTGAAGCAGGCTAATGAAGAAATTACTGGTTTGAAGGTGCAAGTATAAGAGAAGAAAAGAATTGTAGAATGTCTGAATAAAATGGTACAAAGTGATGAGTGCACTAAGCTTGAACAAGAAGTGGTGAATCTGAAATTAGATCTGGAGAAAGCGAAACTCTATGTAAAAAATTTCAAATCTAGCTCAAACAAGCTTGATGAGTTGATTTTAGGGTAGAAACTAAGCAAAGAAAAAGGTGGCTTGGGAATGGAAAGAGATGAAAACTCTAAGGATAACCAGAAGACTCGGAATAAAGGAAAGCAAAAAGCAAATTTAAGGAACTTTGCTAGGGTACCACCTGTGAGACAACCTAATACACAAAGGTATCCATCCTTCAATGGTATTTGTTTTTCATGTAACAAATTTGGTCATAGGGCAACAAAATTTAGGAGTAGGATGAATCATTTTCTTGGTTCCTTCTCTGGTCAATGGTTTGCATACAAAATAATTTGACATAGGGCTAATGAATGTAGAACTCAGATGATGAATCAGTTTAATGGAGGAAGAGTAAATCAATCCTTTAATGGCTATTGTCATACTTGCAACAAGTATGGACATAAAGCTAATAAGTGTAGAACAAGAGTCAATGAAAGTCAAACTAATCAAAGAAATTTTTTATGATATAATTGTAACAAACTGGGACATATCTCAAGAGTTTGTAGAAGCAAAAAGGGTAAGCAAACTGATCTAGTAGAAAAGAATGAACCCGTGAAGAAAGTTGACAAGAATGAGATTAAGAAAGAAATGAATAATATTTGGAGGAAGAAAAAAGAGATTGAGATGACAGATGTGTCTGTGCCCTCATCCAGTACAGACAATTCCTCTGGGAATTAGACCTAGCAGGGTCTTAGGGAGAGCTTTAATAGAAAATTGTTTGAAACCCCTGATTTTTGCCATGTTAGTTTTGGTATGAAGATATATCATAATAAATGGTTAGTTAAAGGTTATGCAAGTGGACACGGAAGAAAATATGACAGCATGATCATTTGCAGAGAAAATTAGGGGTTTTTTTAGCAGAGAAGAATAGTTTTAGCAACTTTTTGAAATATTCCAAATTTAATGTGAACTAGGGAAAATTGTTGTTTTATAAAGTAAATGTGTAAGGAATTTTAATCACTTGTGCATTTGAAGAAATCGAAGAGAATATTGGAGCGTTCTTTAGGTGATTTGGAGTTTGAGCCATGCAAACCCTAGTTTTGGATCTTTGTGAAGAAAAAAGGTATTTACTTTTCTGTGCAGTTGTGGGTTTGTGTGAATCATCTTTTTGAATTGGTTGAGTTTGAAATTGTGAAGAATAGCAACCCCTATTGTCGTTAAAGTGTCAGAAAGACCTAGACCATTGTATAGGAAATATTCTAAGAAGGTCTTCGAAGATGACCATGTGGTTGCCTTCTCATCAATCCCTCATGGGGTTATGTCGACCATGGACATAAGAATGTACATCCGAGTAAAAAAATATGAATTCAATCATAGTAAATTGATTGATATTTGGCAGAATGAGCTCACTAGAGATAATTTCTTGGTGAAACTTGAATACTCAAACTTGGTTGCGAAGAGATTGGACAGATGGAACTACTTTCCCAATTTTGGTTATGTGGTTGATGATAGATATGTGAAACTTGTTCTCAGAAGAATACATGATAAATTATTATGGACTGACCAACCTCACATGATAACTAAGGAGGTGATTAGGGCTATTACTAGACTTTGTGACATCTAACCACTACCCATGCTAAAATTCATGAAGAATGAGGTTTTCATAGAACTCAATAGTGTTGAATACGAGAAGAGAGCTCTTACAACAAAGTCGATCACTAATCTGGATGTGAAGTATGCCGCTATCATGATTGGTCATAAAGTTTACTTCACCAATAAAGAGAACTTTGTTTCATCCACAACTATTTATACTAGTTTTGATATGGTAGTCAATGTGTAGACTATGACTTGTGTGAACTTCTGTGACAATAGTTGCATGAAAATTTAAAGTCGACCAAAGAAAAGAAGTATACATTTAAATTTGGATCTTTGATTATATGTTTGTTATTCTACTTTCTGAAAATACTTCCTAGAAGGGATTCTATCATTTTTTGGGATGCATCCAGACCTATGGCACATCATATTTTTTATCATTTACGTGCAATTTGGGTGATTTGAAGAATAGAGATAATTCTCTAACAATATTTTTGTTGTATTTAAGAGCAACATGAATGAGGGAGAGGATTTTGAGCTGAAAATTGGTGAGAAATATAAAAATGACATCATATTTCATGTTTCCTCTGATGAATGCATGATTGAAGCAGTTGAACCCCAAACCATATCGATTCAACCATTGGGATATGAAATTACAAAAGATGAAGTTGAGGGTTATGTACAGATTTTGTTGAAAATTCCAAAGGATCCCAATTAACCCAAAATTGGCACTTATGTAGAAAAATCTATGGAAGTCCACATGGAGCACAAGAAGCCACTAATACGAAAGAATGTGGAAAAGAAGATTAGAGAAGTTGGATTCACTGATGAGCAGATTGTGCTTGGAAAGGGTAAGAGAGAAGAGTTGGAGGGAGAATCATCAACTCTGAGGAGATCTGACAAGACTACTCCTTCTAAACCCTCTACAACAACTATAGTAAAAGTTGAACCCAACATTGTTGATAAAGGTAAAGGCCCAGTTTCCTTTGAACCTACTACTAGATCTGGGAAAAGGGGAGAAACTCCTCCAGTGGCCCCTAGGAAAAGAGGAAAGAAAGAAAAATCTATAAGGGAAAAAAATCTTAGTGTCACAAATGATCAAGATAAAGAGGAAGAGGATCTTACTATTAAAAACCAAGATCTGAAATGTAAACCAGAAAATCAAGATCTGAAATGCAAACCAGAAAATCCTTCCACATAAGAGAAAAATAGAAAAAGCAGAGATATTGCAAAAAGATGTGCAACGTAATATTATTCAGGAATTCAATAATTACAAGATATGATTTTCTTTATAAAAGCAAAGATGCATAACCCTAAAATTATCTTGACCAACAAGATAGCTCAATAAGATAATGATGAGAATAATTAACCTAGGAATTAAATAATTACCTAAGTAAAGTTATGCAAGTGCAATTAAATATTAATTACACTAACACCCCACCATAAGTGCAACTTAGGGAGACTAAAAAATCATGCACCTAAAACTAAGATGAATGCAAGAAAGAATGATTAGGTCCTGACAACAAGGCTTGATCAAGTACCCAAGTACAAATGCAATAATGAGGTAGAGAAGGAAAACCTAGTGGGACAAAACTCCCTACAATGAGATGACTGCTGCAAAGAAGCACTGGAAGAACACTGTGGAGTAACACTAGAACCACAATCTAAAAAGCAAGGAAAGATAATTTTGTATACAACTGAAACCAAAAATGGAATCATAATAATGTGACAGTAGACCTGATGCCACAGAACATTGGAAAACTCACAAACTAGAACAACCCTGGAATTTGTGAAGCAATAGTAGATGAGATGATGACAGAATCTGGAAACCATGTATCTCGATGTCGATGCCAAATAGAGACTAAAAATCTTCCATGGGAAGGAGTACCATAAAGACTCTGGAACATTAACCATAAAAACATGGCCCTCAAACTAAGAAGGATCTGAACCAATGTGGATCAAAAAACATAATCTCTCAATTGAAGTGTGAATCAATGTGAATCCAATATGTGTCAAGCAAGAGCAAAAAAGTTGCCAAAAGAAACTAAGAAACCAGATAACCCATGCGAGTTTCCAACAAATCCAGATGGATATGGAGATCAAAGTGCATGCACACTCTAATCAGATTATTATGCAAAAAACCCCCCTGATGGAACTTTATCTCAGTTCGTTTATTACAAATACCCAATGATTGTAAAAGGAGAGAATGCTTAATGTGCATAAACAGAAAATAAGATTATGTGGTACTAAAATGAAGTGAAAATATTCAAGTTTCACCTTTCCAACTACCAAAACATCCAAGTAATCTCCAAAACACCCATCAGGACAAATCTGGAATAATGATAAACTTGGGATAGATACAGAAAAAAGTGCATCGACAGAAAAATAGAGCTCCTCAATACTTTACCAATGCCGCAAAGAAGACAAAAATTGGAGATCATGGCAAAAAGTTATGCCCTCCGAAGCAAAAAAAATTCATCTGAGTTCAAATACCTAAAAAATAAATCAGGATAAAAATCAAAAGAATCTACTTTCACCATTGGATTGGTGTCGGAATCATCTTTCCAATAGTATCTCGTTTGTGAAAAAAGGACACTGTATGCAAAAGTTACACCCGATTTTGTAAAAACTCCTCCAGAAGGCCCAATAAGGGTTGCAGGGCACCCAGGGGGCTAAAAAAAATAAGCCCCTGGTTCTATGAGTGGCTAGGGGCTGGCGGATTGGGGGCTGGGCGCATAGTGCCTGGTCCCCCATATGACCGTTGGCTTAACAGAGGGGCCTGCGGGGGCTGGAGGAGCTAGTGGCAAAGTGGTGGGTGCCGCTCCTGGTGGCCGTCGAGTGGCACGGCGGTGGTGAAGTTATTTTGAATGGGAGGTGCCGGACTTTGTAAAAAAATTCAATTTTTATTTTTATTTTTGAAATTTTTGCCTTGAACTACATGTTGGGGAGGCCGTATGGCCCCCTAGGCAACAAATTTGTCTTCTGGATCAACTGCATCAAAATCGATGAAACGATAGGCATTCTTAGGGTTTTTGGCCGCTGTGAACATGATGGTGACCTCCGTTTGTGCCCAAAATGCTCTAAAAATTCAGCTACCACCAGAGCTTCCAAAAAATCTCCTAGCTTGAAACCCTCATAGATCTGGCAAACGATGACCAAAATATGCAAAACTTTCCAGCTCTCTGAATCCAATGGTGAAGCCTGATCTGATCCAAAACACCTCATAAATGAGCTCAAGGCATGATACCCTCGAGGAATCCCGAATGAACTCTGCAATGATTTTCTCAAAAAATTTGAGAAGGGGTTGCAAATCAAGGCTCTGATACCATGTTAAAAACCAAGATCTGAAATGCAAACCAAAAAATCCTTCCTCAAAAGAGAAAAATAGAAAAAGCAAAGATATTGCAAAAAGATGTGCAATGTATAATGTTATTCAGGAATTCAATAATTACAAGATATGATTTTCTTTATAAAAGCAAAGATGCATAACCCTAATCTTATCTTGAGCAAGAAGATAACTCAATAAGATAATGATGAGAATAATTAACCTAGGAATTAAATAATTACCTAGGTAAAGTTATGCAAGTGCAATTAAATATTAATTACACTAACACCTACTACAAAATTGGTAAGGAAAAGAAGAGGAAGTTTATCCTCTGGTGAAGGTGCTTCTAAGGAAGTTGGTATTGGTTCTAAGAGAGTGCATGTTTTGTCACCATTTGATGAAGAGGAAGAATAGGAGTTTGGTGTTCATGTACACACTAAACTAGAGTCGAAGAAAATCAAAGTGTCTGAAGAAGCCTCCCCGGACCAGGGAGAACAAAAGGACATTTTGGTAATTCATGGCCCCCATTTCAAATTAGAGGCAACTCACAATACTTTATTACATTTTGAAAACATGATGTAGCCTACAACAAAATATTATGATAATGTTGGAAAAGAGGATAATAAAACATTAATTTTAGTTTTCATTCAAAACGTTATCATCTTGGAAGTTAAGTGGGATGATGTGAAGAAATATGTACTTAAGAATAAGTGGGCAGCCTTGATGAAAAGGCCAAGATCAAAGCCTATTGAACTTGAAGAGAAAATCAGGAATAATGCATTTGATAAAATTGGGTCTTCTCTAACCCCAGATGATCTGGAAACTATGAAAAAGATATGTGCAGATATGTTCCAAATGAAGAAAAGGGTTAATATTTTGATGACTAGGGATAAAAATAAAATAAAGAAGATTAAGGAAACTGTAGAAGTGATATGGGATACAACAGAGAAATATGGCATGCTTCAGACCGATGAAGATGTTTATGTTGAAAATGTTGAGGAAGGTATTCCTCCTGGTACAAATGATACAAGTATTTCTTAAGAGATTGATGTTGAAAATGATGCAAGTTTGGAAAATCATCCTCTAGAAATGGAGAAGCAGAATGAAAGTGAAGCTAATACTGAAAAGCATGATGATGCTCCTTCAGAGCACATTGAAGGTGAAAAGGATAATGATGGAAATGATAATGCTGAGGAAGAGAAAGATGAAGTTGACAATGAAGGAAATGATAATCAAGGCAACATGGATGAAGACAAGGATGAAGATAAAAAGGGAAAAGAAGAAAAAGAAGAGAAAGAAGAAGAAAAGGAGAAGGAAGAAGAGAAGTAGGAAGAAGAGAAAAGTGAGGAATATGGGAAGAATGAAAAAATTATAAAGAAAGTTGTAGAATCTTAGAGATCTCCCAGAGAATCCTCATCTAGTGATGATGTGTTGAAGGGCTTGCTATCCAAGAAAATCAAGTTCCAGTCAATGATTCCTCCAGAACTTTTACAACTTCCTATGATTTAAGGCTACATGGACTTAGATAAAATTTATCCTATGCATAATATGGTCTTAGGATATGCAATGCATACGTCTAGTAGAAGGGAGATTCTGGAGACACACCAGAAAGGAACAAAAATGATTGAAGATTCTCTTAAGGAATTGCAAGAGACAACACCTGGTACATCAATTGATACATCTCTCACTCTAGTAGAAAATCTAAGAATTGTTATTGGAATCCTTTAAGGAGTATGCCTCCAGTCTTGGATAAAAGACTAAACAAGAGGTTGAGGAGAAGCTAGCAGAGAAAAGGTTATTGGATTTGCATGACAAGTGTGCTTTGGTACACACTAATGTTGAGAAAAATCTAAAATTTGCACAAATCTGTGAGACTGAAGCTAATGTTGTTTTTTCTTTTTGTTTGAAGTGGTCGGATGCCACTAAGAGAATTAAAAATGTTATGGACTCCATTGAGTCCCAGTTGACTACTATCTCCAGTACCCACAACACATCCAAGGATAGAGTTAAATCAACTTGGAATGCTATCTCGACTCATAGAGATAAATTCTTTGTTTTACAGAAGCAAAAGGAAGAAATCGTCAAAAAATTTGGTCAGCTAGGTGATCTTGTGAGAATGGAGTACACCCTGGTTGTCAATTCCTTAGCAAGTACAAAGAAACTTGGAAAGATAAATCTGACTCTTGGTACTCTGGATGAAGTAGAAGAAAGTTTGATGGATTTGGAATCCTTGAATAGAATTTTGATTGCTACAAATAAAAGTTGGGAGAATGGTATTTAATCTGCATGGAAAAGTATTCTTAAGGAGCTTCAAGGATCACCACCCTCCGGTTAATGTTTTTTTTCTCTTTTTTTCACGTGTTTTGTTGTGCCGCCCTTTGTCCTTGATGTCAAAGGGGGAGTGAAGTATGTTGAAATAATAAGAAGTGTTGTACATAAGAGGTTTTGTAAAATTTCTTTTTGGGCACATGTTGCCATCAATGATAAAGGGGGAGATTGTTGGAAGAATAAAGAAGAACATCTCATTTTGTTGTTTTGTGTTATCATTGATGTCACCATGTTATATGAGTTCCAATTGCAAGATTAAGTTTTAATTTGATCCAATATTCTAGACTAGTATCTGAAACGGTATGAAAATTACATCCTTCAGTATCCTGGTCTGCAATCGTTTGTTGTTGATTATTGTTGCTTGTGGTTTTGGAAGATGGTGCATGGATGTTGGGAGCAGGTACATTTAGAATCTCACGTATTTTGATGCTCGTATGGTATATCGGCATTATTTTGTTAATTGTAATTTTTCCATTAGGTATATCTTTGGTCCACCTAATGGACAATTGATGTGATGGTGAATTAACTTTGTTTTGTAGATATATGTGTGACCTATCTTAGGTCCATGCTAACATGATGTAGCGTGTTGAGCATTTGAATTATTTTTGGAAATATTTTGTGAAAGCCTGAAGCCGACAATTGGTATTTTTTTATGAATAAGAGTTACATCTAATTAGTCTGACCTAATTGATGCTTGTGGATGGATTGATTATATATTGGACAGTTTTTGAAGACTGAGAAAAAAGATGGAGTTGTGAATGCAAATGTAAAGAAGTGTGAATATGATGAAGTGTGTCAAGTTAGTTTACTGAGCTCCATTGGAACTAAATCAACACTTGTTAGGTGTACATCATCAGTTCATTTTCTGTCTGTAAGCCATTTTGTCATTGTAATTTTGTAGGTAGTGAGCCTCTAATATCTTATAATCAGTTATACTATATTGTGAGCTAACACTCACTGTGGTTTTTCCCATTTTGGGTTTTCCACATAAAATCTAGGTGTTCATGTGCATTGTGATTTCATTTTTTGTTAATGCTCTTATTTATCTTTGCTATTGTTAGCATCGAAATAATTGGATTGCATTTGTTCAGAAAGTTTAAGAAAATATTGATTTATGCCCTCTCAGTATCTTGGATTCAACAATGTAGTGTAGAAAAATTTATCCCTTTAAATTTTCACACTTGTTTGGACCCTCCCTCTTAAAATTGGGATTCTTTATGTCTTATTTGGTCCTATTTTTCATCCACAAGCCTAATTTAATGCATTTCCTATGGATAATCCTAAAATTTAACAAATAACAAATTATTATTCAATGTTTGAGGTTATGTTTTCCAAATCTAGTGATCTGGGACTCATGCGCCACCTTGGGCATATGGGTCCCACTTAGGTCTTGGGGCCTAATTTTAAACATTGCATTAAACAAGACATTTCTTGGAGTTTGTGTCCCATGTTTAAGACATTGGGACTCATATTCCCAACTTGGTGTATGAGTCCCACTTTAACCAAGACCTATTTTAAACCAAATTCTTGGCAAGATTCTATTATCCTAGATCTGATGTCAGATTGTAGTGTTGTAATTTTAGGAAATTTGGCATAAAAAAGTATAAATACAAGGTTATTTCACATAATTTCTCCCATCAATTCAAGTATTCAAGTATCCTAGCAAGTTTATGATCAAGAGCATTCAAGATATTTATGATGTAGAGTCAAGTTGGAGATCACTCACAATGATGGAAATATCAATTCTAAAACAAAGAACTCTCCTTTATAATGCATTCAACTTAATTGGCATCAACTCACCCTCAAGGGTCTCAACCCTTCAATCTTGCAAAACAACAACAAAAATTCACCAGGACCCTTAAAAAGGTCCTCAACATTCATATAATGACAAATGAACCAATTAAATACAATCTCTAAGATAAATTCAATTAAATCTCCAAAACTCACCTTTTGAAACTAGCTTCCCTTGTAGTAGTGGAAAACCTATTTTTCAGCCTTTTGAGAAAAATTTTCCAAAACACCTGGGAAAAAAATCATGGATTAAAGTACCCATTTTAGAGTTATTCAACATGCTAGAAAACCAAGTACAACTCCTCCAAAAAAAACACCTCAAATTTAGGATTTTCACAGTTTTAGGCCTCAATTTAGGCCATTTTCCCAAAGGGTCTACCTCTAGATCTCCACCCCAGACCTTCTAAAATAAAAAATAAAATTGGCATAGGTTCCCAAACCAAATATTTTCTAGGTCTCATGACCCCAAATGCTCAAGTAAACCTCCATTGCTAAAACCCTCTTTTCTCACCATTTCAACTAGGGCTTATTGAGTTGCCCATGCCCAAAACTCTCACTAACCTGACACCACTTAAAAAATTCATTATTTTACCTATAAAATTTTAAGAAATCATTACATTAGACTTCCCCCATGTTTAGCATACACTTCCTTTGTAAACCACCTTATTTTCACACTTTTCCAACCCTTTCCAATGGGGTTTTCAACCTCTTTCTAACATCAGGTCCTCCTCAACCTCTCAGAATCTTTCAACACACCTAAATACTCAATAACAAACAAGTTCCAACCTATTCTTCAACTAGATCTCAAAATCCCAAACACTAGTCATGTACAAATGGCACAAAAGTTAACTTTATGCTAGGGCAACGTGGCTTCCTTCCACCAAAATTCTCTCAACCTAAAACCATCCTGCCTAACATTATACCTAGACTAACAAGGCCCATTCCACCTAGGTACAATATTCACAGAAGGGTGGAATGGCCTTTATGTCACATTTTGGCACTCAAACCTCCTTACCCTGTTTTATGACCAGTCCACAAGAATTCAACCCTTTCCCCTCAAAACTCAAAGTTACTCTACAAGAAAGGATTATAAAATAGGAACACACCAAATTAAAGATTTTTCAGACCATAAATGAACACAACCCTATTGTACAGATCCGTACACAGGCTAAAAAGAGAGAAAAAAACACATAAATATGCTAAAAATAGAGCTCTTATTGTATTTCTTCCTTCAAGAATGTTCCAACCAACATTGCACGAGCCTTCAAGAGGATTTAAATACATTTCCAGATCAAAAACCACCCATGTAACACCTACAACTGACCACCCAACCAACTAGACCATTACATTACTTAATCTTGCATTATTTTGACAATTATGACATGTATTACATCATTTTGCAACTTTTGCACTCTTTTGCACTAACCAACATTAAAGACCCATAATTACATAATTAATGGTATCAAAGACCTTATTTAACATAAAATAAATCAATTACCCCTAGATTCCTAATGCCTTCCATCAAATGTTGAATTTTGGGAAATGTGTGTATTGGGTGCTCCTACACCAAAGAGCAAATCATCAAGCATTTGGAGATCTTCATGCATCATGTTTTTTTTTGAGCTAATATTTGTGATGTAGGTTTCATGATTCAAGTGAGCATACAAGATCAAGTTTCAAGAATTCAATCAAGAATCAAGATCCACATCCATTGGAGCCATTTCATATAAGTTTGAATCCTTTATTTCAAGGGTTTGGTGAGTTGCAACATCATATTTTTCATTCATCATTCCTTAATTTTATTTCATTTCATTTCAAGTTTTAATTACCAAAATGGGGTTTGACCAAGGAAAACCCCTATTCCCTAACACAATAACATTTTTCCCTCTTTATGCGTGATTACAGATTTGGGTGAATTGGAGCTTGAAGATCCTTTGAAGAAAAGTTGCAAAAGTTGTCAAAGTTGTCAAAAAGTTGTCATCTTCATGAAAACTCACCTTCATGCCATAATTTAGAATTTTGGACTTGGAGATCGGACAAGATGAAAGCTACAGAAGATCACTAGAAGCTACAAAATTTTAAGTCAAACCCTAATATTGGGACTAAAAAACCCCTCTAGGTGTATGAGTCCCAATATACCACTTTTTACGAGTTTTATGTAGATCCTAATTGACTAGCAAAAGATTCCAGATTTTGCCCAGATTCCTATAATAGGACTAAATCACCCATCCTAGCATATAAATCCCAATGCACTTCATAAACAACAAATTTCAAGGTTTTCAAACCTTTTTTAGGAATTTCCTATCCTCCAGGTACTTTTCTAATTTTCTGTATTTAGTAATCTAATTTCATGCTCTTAAGTTTCTAGGGTTTAGTGCATTAGGGTTTCCATTTCTCCTTTGAACCTTCATTTTATGGTGAACCCTCACTCAATCATGTCGATGTATAGCTGCAGGATTCATACTTCCAGTAGCATCGATGAGGCAATAAATTAAATATAGCCTAATGACTATTTATTTATTGGAGATATTGTTTAATGAAGAGGCGCTTCACTTAAAGAAAAAATATTAATTGTTTTGAGCCGACCTATCCTTGGTATTCACACTCTTTTATTAGAGTCATATTATTTTGTTTTTTTGGTGGTTGAATTAGCATATTGAAGGGATGCATATTCTCCCTTGAGTTGTATATAATGGAGATGCCTTTCATTCATTTATTATCAACTCAAGTTCATTTTCTTTCTCAAGAAAGTGCAAATATACTTAGCAAAGTTCTTTATTGGAGATTGAGATTATTCTTCAAGGAGATTGAATTTATCATTCAAGAGTTTGATTGTTTGCATCAAGAGTGGTGCTAATATTTTGGCCTAGTGTTGGCCCATTGTAAAAGCAAATTTCTATTCATTCCTAAATAATATAAGTGATATTATTTGTTGGGTTTTTCTCCCTTGAGAAGGATGGTTTTCCCAGGATATATTATTTTTTTCTTTGTTCTTGTGTTTTATTTATGTTTATTACAAATCTGATTAAAACAACATGGTATTAGAGCAGGTCTAAGAAAAGATCGGATCAAATTTGTTAAGTAGTCTAAAGAAGATATGGTATGGGAAAAGCTGTGAATGAGATAAGATGGTGAGAAACATTGGGATTGATGTGTGTTGGTTGCAATGGTGATGTTTCATTGTTGCATTTAGGCTAGATAATGATATCATGGTGGAAGTGAGCATACATGCCATCCAGGGAGAGCCTCTGGCTCTGGATGACGTCATCTTTAGTAGAGCGATCTCTATCCAACATCATCACAGTGCTGGGAAATCACCTTCTTTGTCCCTTCATCTTCAAGAAGATTATGATGGAGGTCAAGTGACCTTATTTGCATATTGGTGCACCATTCTGGAGACTCATCACTTGCTAATACTAAAAGTTGGGTATCTGGAAATCCTGTGTTTCTTCAAACTCTAGTTTGCATCACCTCTCAGACCACTCTTAGCTTACATAGAGATTCTGGTGCTAGAGTTCATTAGGGATCACCCTAGTGCGGGAGTCATGCATCAACCAAGCTTCTTTACTCAAGAAATGAGAGTGATCTCTGAGTAGGACAATTGGAGGTATGAATAGATAAATATTGGAAGCGACAGGGTAGTACATTTATAGCACTTCTAGTCATGTTGATCGAGTGTTTATTATTATCTGGGAGATATGATATCCATAGTATAGCTATATTTCTTTATGTTCGACTTTGATATTGATACAAAGTATTTTCCTTGAGTCAGTATAAGGCAATCACATC
This sequence comes from Sequoia sempervirens, assembly GCA_007258455.2. Classification (NCBI taxonomy): domain Eukaryota; kingdom Viridiplantae; phylum Streptophyta; class Pinopsida; order Cupressales; family Cupressaceae; genus Sequoia; species Sequoia sempervirens. The sequence goes on from VDFB02353493.1 coordinate 120,272,446, forward strand.
ATACTAAACTATGTATGGCAATCATGAGAACAGAATGGGAAAAGATAGCGATTTACTTGTGACCTCAAGATGGACATATGATTGAGAATCAATTCAAGTTTGAGGATCGAAATATAACTCCAAGCTTCAATAGTGATAAGATGGGTTCAATCCATATCACTTTCCAGTGATTTGTGTAGTGCAGTACCATTGCCAGTCAAGTTTCTTCTGAAAACCTTAATATCGCATATTTTGAGTGGCTCACCGTGGTGGTCATATGAAGTAGTTAGATTCAATGGTCTTTACGACCTTGTAGCTACATTACCATCATCGCTACTCTCAAGACATGGAGCCTTGTTAAGGGAATTACTTCTGTAGAAGCCAATGGAACCTTAATTTTCTAAAAACATAAAGGAAATTCATTTTTGGGAAATGTGCCAAGTCAAGAGCTCAACTCTTGGACAGATCGAGCTGCTAATGAATGATGATTGAGATTGAGTTGGAAAATGGCTACAACCAAATCAATTAAGAGATAAGTATTTCATGTTCATGAATCTTTTATGTGGTTATTAATTGATGCTATAACATTGGGATAGTGAATCTTGCATGCTTGTAGCTTTGGTATTTCTCCTTGGGATGGTTTTTAAACTATTAGTAATCTCTCAAAAATGATTCTAGGATGGATCGAGAAGCAAGAGGGTGATGAGAGATTTCTTAGAGAGGAAGATCTTGAGGCATCCTATGAGGAAGTCATGCCGACTGAAGACATGATCAAGCATGGAGTCTTAACTTGCAGCCATGGGACTGAGTTGGTGGCTAGAGACATCTCTTGTAGAGGAAGAACCTATTCAGGTTGTCATTATGATTAGTTACTTTGAAGAGGGATTCAAGGCTCGAGTTGAGAGCATGTCTGAGAAAAGGATTGAGTTTTTTTCAATGGAGGTATTTCACTTCTAGAGGATTTCTTTGCAATCTTTGTGGTAGGGATCAAGAGGGATTTTTGTGACTCACTAAGATTAAGTGAAGGTTGTAGCATTGCAAGGCCCTATGCTAAAGTACTTGGAAGACCTCTTCAGCTACTGAAAACATAATTGCTCAAGATAGTCATCTAGATTTGATATTGGTAGCTCCACAAACCTATTCAGAATAGAGTGATCTAGGATGAGGTCAAGGAGGACAGTCTTGAACTCTCTACAACACCAGAGGTGTGTGTTGGAATCCAGGTCTCTAAAACAAGAGTTGCAAGAAATCTTGGACAATGAGGTCAGAAGGTTGATGCAAGTACTTGGAGCTTTAGAGGGAGTTACATCATCATGAAGACCTATTGTTAATTTATTTTCCTTTAAGATGGAGGAATTTGAGGTGCAAGCCCATGTTAATGCATCTTTCTCTATGAGATAAATTTGACATGTAAGCCCTTGTTAATACATCCTTATTTGCGAGAGAAATTTGAGGTGTAAGCCCTTGTTAATGCATCTTTCTCTATGAGAGAAATTTGAGGTGAAATCCCTTGTTCCACCATCTGGGAGTAGCCATGGTGGATGTCATTCCATGATAACATCACGTTGAGAGATTTTGTGATGATTTTCTTGTACTTGTGTTTATCCACCCTCTGGGAGTAGCCATGGTGGATGTCATGTTGAGTGATTCCGTGATGGGAACTTGTGTACATGTTCTTTTCCATACATGGGAGTAGCCATGATGGACGATATCATGTTGAGTGACTCCGTGATGAGCTCTTTCCACATATGGGTGTAGCTATTGTGGGTGTCATGTTGAGAGACTCCATAACCTTTGGATATCTGGAAGTATTCCTCCCTAGCTAAGAGGGAGTGTTGATGTATAGCTACAGGTTTCATACTTCCAACAACATCAATGAGGCAATAAATTAAATATAGCCTAACGACTATTTATTTATTGGAGATATTGTTTAATGAAGAGGCACTTCACTTAAAGAAAAATTATTAATTGTTTTAAGCCAACCGCTTCTTGGTATTCACACTCTTTTATTGGAGTCATATTCTTTCATTTTTTTGGTGGCTGACTTAGCATATTGAAGGAATGTGTCTTCTCCTTTGAGTTCTATATAAAGGATATTCCTTTCATTCATTTATTATCAAGTCATTTTCATTTTATTTCTCAAGAAAGTATGAATATACTCAACAAAGTTCTTTATTGTAGATTGAGATTATTCTTCAAGGAGATTGAATTTATCATTTAGGATTTTGATTGTTTGCATCAAGAGTGCTGCTAATATTTCGGCCTAGTGTTGGCCCAGTGTAAAAGAAAATTTCTATTCATTCCTAAATAATATAAGTGATATTATTTTTTGGGTTTTTCTCCCTTGAGAAGGATGGATTTTCCAGGATATATTATTGTGTTCTTTGTTCTTGTGTTTCATGTTTGTTTATTACAAATCTAATTAAAACAACAAATCACATCTAAGGAAATCCCCTTGTAATCCACCTTTACCTCAATTGAGTCACTTGGTTTAGGGATTTCTAGGGTTTCCTAATGAACTAAGACTGAAATAGGTTCCCTTAGTTCCATCTCCCAAAAGGTGGAACCCTATTTCCCTTTTGTTCAAGGGTCATGTTCCCTAGATACTAATATAGAGATAGTTTATCTTTATATTTATACATATTGCACCATATCAGATCTTAATTATTGGGAAAATATGCCTAATGTATATAATTGATAATCTAGGATATTATGAAACCTTGAAATTATGTGATCAGTACAGTTATGTTTGTTGTAAAAAATAATACAGTAGCAAACACGAAAGAACATGAAACCATATAAAAACCACTTACACATGATATATAAGATTTCATGCAAGAAATCCTTGTGAAAAAACCCACTAGTAAAAGAGACCATCATAATTATACTAATAAAGAATAGATTTACCTTTTCCTTAATCTCCCATTTCCTTATCATAGCTTACCATACAAGTGAATGGTTGTGAGAATCCACTTCATCCTAACCTAGAGTTTTCAAGTGAGTGGTATAGATCATTTTTTGATAGTATTTAACAATATTTGCTTTCTTTCAATATTTATATGATTATGGTTTGATGCTTTTCATACCATCAATCAACTAATCTCCATGTATTATTCATTGTATTCATAAAATAATCATCATCATGCCAACGAAATGACCAAAGACTCAAACTTGGGAGGAGATTGAAGTCGAGAACGTGAAGAAAAGGGAATCAATGAGGCTACTTTATGAAAGAAAGAAATTGAACATAGAACAAGATATATCATATTTGCAATTGAAAATGAATTTCAAATATTTGTTCAATGAGGAAATCAAATTTGAGAGTTGAAGGTACATCATCTTTCCCATCTCAAGATGATATTTAACAAATTCCTCCCTCACCTATTGAAAAAATGTAAACATTGCAAATATTGAGGAAATTTTACTATTGAGAACACCTCCTAGGATCTTGCATAGAAAATCTAAGTTTTTAATTGAAATTTATGAGAATGTTTTAAAATCAATGGTTGATAAGATTCTCAAACATACTTGTCGAGAAAATGTTCATAACATATGAAAGTTATATTTTGAAAACTTAAATGAAATGAGAAGATGTCACTTTTTTGTTAAAATGATGAGAAATATTAAGTTTAGACCTATAATGAAGATACTTGGCCCAAGAAAATTGGATAATAAGTGTAGACGTCCAATTTTGATCACTTCCATATGATCAAATGTGTCTCCTTCATTCATCTGATTGCTCATTCCCTCTGTCAATATTAATTAAGCCAATTGTTTAATTAATACCCTTACATCTTGTACAAGGGTCATAAAGTATTTAATTTAATGCTTTACCCCTCTTCTTCCTTTAAATTAAATAAATGTTCCCTTTTATTTAATTTAGTCATATTCCCCTTTTGAATTAAAATTCATTTTTTAATTCCCTTTTTCTCTCTCATGGTCACATCCTCCAACTTTTGCAAGTTGATCCCTAATCCATTTTAATTACTTCATCTTCTTCTAATTAACTAGAGTTAGCATGTGCACACCCTTAATCATCATTAAGGTCACATCCTCCATAATTTCCCCCTTGCCTCTAATCATTCATTAGTCCATCTAACTGAGTACTTGCACAACCTTAATCATTTGATTAGCCTAAACTAATCCCCCTCCTACTTATGGCATGTGTCCTTAAGTCAACCTTATTAAAGGCTTTCTCCTTTTGGACAAAGCATCCCCCTTCCCCATGTGAATTTTTAATTCACCTTTTAATCCCCCAAGACACCTAAAAGGAATTTTTAATTCCTTCACTTCTCCCCACATGTCCTTTACTTATTCTTTACTCTTTCTCCCATCCCCATGAGAATATTTGAGGAATTTTTAATTCCTCACATGTCCTCTCACCCACATGGGGACAAGAACCTCCTTTATGAGGAGATCTTGTCCAATCCCAAGGTACTTTGTACCCTTCTCCATGTCATGTCCTTCCTCTTCCACCTCATGTCCACTTCACCTTTTAGGGCTATCTCACATGCCACATGTCAAGATGTGAGGGCTTCTGAGTTCTCAACTCACCTTAGCCCTACATCTTGATATTTGGTGGATCAATCTTGACCGTCCATTTCCCTAGGATTTCCCAAAAATCCTATAAATACCCCCTCTTTTCTCTCATTTTGGAGAGATCATTTTGTGTAGCCAAACTCTTGCAGTTTTGTTTCTCAATCCACACTTAGCTATTTTCATGTTTTCAAGCATCATTTGCATCTCATATCACACATCTTGTGCCATCTAAGGAGCATACACATCCAAGATCGAAGGGCCAACCAAAGGATCGACTCAACGCAAGGTATAAAGTTCCATTTCGTGGCTTTGTCTTGTTTTGTTTCCAACTTAGGCTAATCTCGAAGTGTAGGTTGTTTTAGTTGTCTATTTGTGCTCTTTAACTTGTTGCTTGTTTTCTAACACCTATTTCGACCTATCACATTTCTGGCACACCCGGTGGGACGCCCTGTCCTCCCCAACAATCGAATCAAAATAACCAAGGGAACAATAAACGCCGATATGCTCAATTAGGAGAACCCTTGAGTGTTGTCTTCAACAAACTGTTGCAAATTAGCTACCCGATCACGTATCCTGTCACCAAGCCGCTTGACGAATCCAAACCAAAGCTCGCATGGTTTAGGGAAAATGAATATTGTGAGTTCCACAAAATTAAAGGGCACTCTTTGAATAAGTGTCAGGGTTTTAAAAACTATGTCTAGGATCTCATCGATCGAGGTGACATCAAGGTTGATCCTAACCAAGCTCCGTCATCCAATGCTCAGTTGCAGATTTATCAAAATTCCTTCCCAAACCATAACCAAGGCCCGAGCACTTCCAATAGTAATCCTCAAAACAACAACACAAATAACGTGAGCTACAAGAATGTACCCCTCAATTATGAGGGTATCATTCATTACATTGAGCAGGTCGAACCTCGTGTATCCATGATACATGTCAAAGCTAAAGACTCTCAATGTGCTGTTACCACACGACGGGCCCACATCACCGTTCCTGCAGCCTCTGCACCTACCCAACCGGCTCCTGTAACTTCCCAATACAATATCCTTGATCATTTGGGAAAGACCCCTGCACACATTTCCATCTTGGATTTTCTCAAGTCTTCCCCCGTGTATCAAGAAATCCTCAACAGGGCCCTACAAGAAACTCATGTGCCTAATGATATGGATCCTACACAATTCCAAGCCTTGGTAGGACACCTAGCCTCATCTCACCAACTACACTTCAGCCACGACGATATGCCCAACATTGATGCCAATCACAATCGCCCGTTACATATTGAAGTCGTGGTCGCCCGGCATAAAATAAAAAGAGTCTTGGTAGATAATGGATCTGCCCTCAACTTGTGCACGCTAAAATTCATAAAACAGGTGGGGTATACCCAAGCGGACTTAAGCCACCAGATTATTACAATTAAGGCTTATGACAATGCAGAGAGAAGTTCAGAAGGGATCATCAATCTTCCTGTCCAAGTGGGACCGGTAGTTCAGTACATCACCTGCCATGTCCTTGATCTGGACTTACCATATAATCTCCTCCTCGGTCGTCCATGGCTCCATGCTATGCAAGTTGTGCCCTCCACCTTCCATCAATGCCTCAAATTCCCAGTCAATGGACAAGAGGTCACCATCTATGCCGATCCCCAACTGTTCGAATATTGCCGCACCCTAGAGACATCATTTCCCCATTTGCATTATTGTCCTGGGGTTGAAATGGGGGCATCTTGGCCATCACCCGTTAATCCACCATCCACCGTAATAACCTCTCCATCTTCCACTGAGCCTACATTCACAAAAGTCCAGATCATTGACAAAGGGTGTGGCGAGTATGAAATGCACACTGCTCTCAATATAGCGACCATGCCACCATCGCCACACGAGTATGGTCAACCTTCCCATGCTACCCCACAGGAGGACAAGACTGTCACCTTCCGTGGCAAAAATATCCCTACTACCACCTTTGTATCCCCCAGTATCAAGACAGATGCACCGGAAGAAGACATAAGCCAGTGGGTTTACCGAGAAGAGCCTCAGCCCGAAACTCCTCTCAAGGAATACTTCCAAGAAAAGTACCCCTGGCCGGCAAAGTTCGTGGAAAAGCATAACTATCAAGGCAGAGGCCTAGGAAAGCAAGAACAAGGGCGATTACAACCCATTGATACATGTCTGTTACCAAAGAATGTGGGCATTGGGTATGACAGAAAGCAAAAGGGCCCCGAAACATTGTCTAATGCCTCCAATAGTGTAGTTGTGGACGACGGTTTATTGGAAGACATACCTGAGGAAGAATCCATCATACGTGCGTACGATGACGTCGATCACGCCGACCTATCCTCCATGTTTGAATGCCTATCCGTCTGCACCATTAGCCTATCCCTTTGCCATCCTGAGCTCATTGATTGGGACCTACGAACTAGCACGCCTGTCACTATGTCTGCGGATACATATGTCAACCTCATGGGATTGGGGGAGGATGAACACTCTAGTCGCAAAAGTGAGAATAAAAAGAATAACAAACGGTCATCTAGTGAAAACCTCCCTGAGGCACTTCGTGACCTGGAAAAAGTAAAAATAAAGGACGCATCTGACGGCGAAAACCTCAAAGAGGTGCCAGAAGATGGAGATGTTCATCTTCCCCTTATAGGAACTCAGCTATCTACCAGATCATCTATTCTGATTGAAGAGACGCAAGAGATTAACTTGGGAACTACTGAAAATCCTAAGATCACCTATGTAGCCAAGTCACTCTCCAAACAAGAGTTTCCAATCTTTTCCCAGCTACTCCAGGAGGGAATTGTTAACTTCGCTTGGTCATATTCAGACATGCCAGGCTTAGATCCCGCCTTGGTGGTTCATCACCTAGACATCAACCCAGATGCTAAACCTGTTAAGCAAAAACTCCGCAAGATGCATCCGCAAGTCGCATTGTTAGTCAAGAAGGAATTAGAGAAGTTGTTGGAGGCAGGATTTATCAGGCCAATCGACTACTCCGAATGGATCTCCAACATAGTGCCAGTTGCTAAACCAAATGGTGACATTTGGATATGTACAGACTTCAGGGATCTCAACAAAGCCTGCCCCAAAGACGACTTCCCCCTACCCAATATTGACATGTTGGTCGACCTAACAGTAGGACATGAGATGTTGTCCCTTAGGGATGGCTTCTCCGGGTATAACCAGATCTGAATCGCACCTGAGGACCAACACAAAACCGCCTTCACTACTCCTTGGGGCACTTTCTGCTACAATGTTATGCCCTTCGGTCTCAAAAATGCAGAGGCGACATATCAGAGAGCCATGACGGTTATCTTCCATGACCTTATCCACATCATCATGGAAGACTATGTTGATGACCTATTGGGGAAATCCAGAACACGAGCAGAACATCCTGCAATCTTGAAGAAGATATTTGAGCGGTTAGAGCATTATAAGTTGCGACTGAATCCAAAAAAATGTGTCTTTGGGGTCACTTCTGGAAAGTTGCTGGGTTTCATAGTCTCTCGCAGGGGTATTGAAGTTGATCCCGCTAAGGTAAAGGCTATCCTAGACATGCCCCCTCCACGCAATCTCAAACAGCTAAGGAGCCTCCAGGGAAAGATGCAGTCTATCCGTCGGTTCATAGCCCAGCTCGCAGATAAATGTCAGCCGTTTACCCATCTCCTGAAGAAAGATTCCACCTTCCGATGGACCCCACAGTGTCAGACGGGATTCGACAAGATTAAGGAATATTTGGCCCATCCACCAATATTGATGCCACCTATTCCCGGCAAGCCCCTCTTGCTCTACATCTCCGCCACTTTAGTTGCACTAGGGGCATTGTTGGCTCAGCATGATGAGTCGTCAAAAGAAAGGGCAGTCTACTACATCAGTCGGACACTGGTTGGCTACGAGCTAAACTACTCTCCCATGGAAAAAGCGTGCCTCGCACTAGTCTTCAGTACACAGAAGCTCCGCCATTACATGCTCAGTCACCCAGTCAAGTTAATCGCCAAGATTGACCCATTGAAGTACTTATTATCTAGAACCACTCTGACTGGCCGCATGGCCAAGTGGGTCATGCTCCTCAGTGAATTCGACATAGAATACGTGGATCGCAAGGCTATCAAAGGGCAGATAATTGCAGATCAGTTGGCAGAAGCTCCTCTAGTTGACACTCACCCATTGATCACAGAATTCCCTGATGAGGAAGTCTTTTCAGTTGAGGAAACCCCCATGTGGACACTATATTTTGATGGATCATATACACATAATGGATCGGGGCAGGAATTTTATTAGTTACCCCTCAAGGTGACTATATTCCCAAGTCATTCAAGATAGCGTTCCCATGTACCAACAACATGGCCGAATACGAAGCTCTCCTCACCGGTCTCAAGATTGCCAAGCAGTGGCACATAACTCAGTTGAAAGTCTTCGGTGATTCCTTGTTAGTCATTAGGCAAGTTAATGATGAGTTTCTGACCAAGGATGATAAGTTGTTACCCTACAAGCGCATGGTGGACGATTTCAAGAAATACTTCACCTCCATACAATTTGAACAGATTCCCAGGGTACGAAACAAAGCAGCTGATGAGATGGCCACTATCGGCTCCCTCCTGGACATGCCCAAGGATCGAACAAAGTGCGAGTTTCTTGTAGAACAACTATTAATCCCAGCATATGATATTCCTGAGACTGAAATGGTGTGCGAAATTGTGGGTCCCACCTCCCCATGGTACCAAGACATATATACTTACCTCCGTGACAATACCATACCCCCGGAACTTACACGCAACCAACGTAAATCATTTATCCATCGTTCATCTCGATACGTCATCGTCGGTGATACGCTTTATCATCGCGGGTATGATGGAATCCTCCTTAGATGTCTAAATGAGACCGAAGCCCGTGCTACATTAACGGAGGTACATGGCGGTGTTTGTGGAGCGCACTCAAATGGTATGGCTTTAGCCAAGAGAATCTTGCGAGCAGGGTATTATTGGCCTACACTGGAACATGATGCTTGCGAGTTTGTAAAGAAGTGTCTCCCATGCCAGCAACATGCAGATCTAATCCATGCTCCAGCGCAAGATCTTCAGCCCCTCCTGGCACCATGGCCATTTTCTCAATGGGGCTTCGACTTGATTGGCAAGATTCACCCACCCTCATCTGACGGCCATACCTTCATAATCACCACCACCGAGTATTTCACCAAGTGGGTAGAGGCAATCCCCCTCTCACAAATCACTGGAATTCAGATCTCCAAATTCATCCTTTACCACATTCTCTGCAGATATGGTATCCCGTCCACCATCATTTCTGACAACGGAAAACCATTCAAAAACCAAGCCATGAAGCACCTATGCGAAACCTTCCACATTCAACACCGTTGGTCGACGCCGTATTATCCCTAGGGTAATGGTCAGGCAGAAGCGACCAACAAAACCCTCATCCATATTCTCAAAAAGGTTGTCAATAACACTGGACGAGATTGGCACCTCCATATTCATCCTGCCCTCTGGGCATATCGCACATCCATCCGCACCCCAACTAGCGCCACCCCCTACTCTTTGGTGTTTGGTGCTGAGGCCGTCTTGCCAATCGAGGTTGAACTTCCATCATTGAGAATCTCTGTAAAGAACCTTATCAGCGAAGAGGATGCTCGTGTTGTGCGGCTTGCACAGCTAGAATTATTGGATGAACGCAGAATAAAGGCATACGACCATCTGCAAGCATATCAGAATCACCTCAAGCGTAGTTACAACAATAAGGTTCATCCTCGCCAATTCTAGGAGGGTGAGCTTGTCCTTAAGGAGAACCAACGTACTCAGCAAGACCGAGACAAGAAAGGAAAATTTGAGGCAAATTGGCTGGGGCCCTATATCATAGCTGCTAAATATGGATCAGGGGCATACAGGTTGACTACCCTTGAAGGAGACCCCCTTGACGAGCCTATCAATGTCATGCATTTGAAAAAGTTCTACTCCTAAGCCTGCTCGGTTACCCCACCTGGTCAAAAAATCAAAAATTAAAAAAAATTTAAAAAAAAATCAAAAATAGTCAAGAGAAATAAATTCGTCCTATGGTGAAAACCACTTCTTGGTGGTGCCTCGAACAAGTATGGGTGGTGAAAACCTGGCAACAGGCGTCATCCATAGAGGGCTTAATCATTATCTACCTGACATCCTAGTTAGTTTATGCCTTCACCCGCACCATTGCCCTCGCCCATCTCATCCTAGGCTGATTGGTAAATATTGAATTGAGCATTGGATGACCCATCTTGTCTATTCCACACCCCTGACCTTTTCAGTATCCCACTCTGAGCTTGCGTCACTCATGTTGTTGTCATCAAGTAGCGTCATCCATCGCGTCGGTTCTCACCTAGACCCCATCACGTCGTGACCGTCAGTCGAACTATGTTGCCCCTGCGCTGTCACGTAGGCAAGGTTGATCATTTGATTCACCCCCGAGGCATTCGCCCGTCATCATTGATCACCATTTGTCTTCTTTCCATTTTTTTTTCCATGGTCTTTTCTGGAACTACGAGGGCTCTGCGCTTTCACGTAGGCAAGGCTAATCTATGATCAGCTCCCGAGCCCCTAGTTCTGTAGGTTATGTCAGTCTTTTGAGCTTCGGTATCAAGTTGTGCCCACATCTACCGGTTCTTAATAAACGAAATTCCTTTGTGTTACAAGATCTTGTCCCTCGGTAATATCCCATGCCAACTGGGTCACCTTATTTCGCATCCACCTTTGGTCTCAACAGGATTAACCCTTCCTAACAGACCTCATCAATCACATCCATCACCGTGATCCTATGGCAAAGGACCTATTGTCTTGATTTTGATCTTTTGACGCTTTCGGATTTTATTTATCATTTTGGGTTCCTTCCTATCACTTGTCAAGGTCGCCTTGGTCCATCATACCAAGGCGTGCTTTGACCTGCTGAAGTGGGGACATACCTTGATCTTTTGTTTTATGGACCGTCTTCTCGGTTGTCCCTCGTAAGACCCATCGAGATCTCTAGGTCTTGTGTTACGCTGGGACAACTTTGTGTGTTTTTGGTTATTACAGCACCAGGCCTGACCGAGGTCATCATGACCTAGGGGTGTTGTGATAACCTTATTGTTTGTTGTGTTTGTTTCATGCATAGAGTACTCGCTCGCCTTGGTTTTCTATATCAAGGTGTTTGGTACCCTACGCTATAGTAAAAATCAATGCTCCAAAGATGGCAAAAATCTCATTTTCACTGCATTTCCACCACTTTGCATGCACCCTTCATTTCCATCATAACCACAGCTTATGATTTCGGTTGTGCAAGTACTCTTGTTCTTTGTTCCTCTTGTCGGTCCTCTTCCTCTCAGGACATTAATGGTTGTTTTTGGCAAATGCAATCTTCCATCCGCCTATCGCCTACCCGCATCCTCATAACGGTCGTTATTGGCATGTAATTGCATTAAAAATCATATAAACATATGCATCCATAAATCATACCTCATACATCATGTAAAAATACATAAATCGTCCATCCACATATGCATCCATAAATCGTACATCATACATCATGTAAAAATACATAAGTCATCCATCTACATGTGCACCCATACATCATTCATCATAAATCATATCAACATATGCATCAATCATAAATCATCCATCCATAAAAACATAAAGCATAAAACATGAGTCATACATATAAATATGTGTACATATATGCATGTGGAATCACATCATAAATCATCTCATATAGCTGCATAAAGGAAACATCATACATAATGTCAATAAGGGCCATCGCATAATCAAAATAATAAACATCATGTGCTGAATACAATACATCTCCATCATATATCACACAATAAGATGACCATCCATCCTGTATCTGCCAAAAATAACCATCCTGCTCTCCTGCCCTATCTGCATCTGCTCTATCAGGTGCTGTAGCGGGTAGGTGTCCCCTGGTACTCGCGGGTGGGTGTCCCCTGATAGCCCGTATGGAGACGAAGTCCGCCGATAGTCACTAAAACCCCTGGTGCGTGTCCCTAGTGACTGGGATGGCCCTGGTGGCAATGGAGTCTAACTGACATAGCGCGTTGTGCGTTGCGCTGGGTCTGGAACAACCTGCTCATATACCCCTCTCCAATAACTATCCTGCTGCATAAACTCATCTCGCTATCCTGCTATCAGTCTCGCGGCATTCCGCTCATACCTATACCGATCTCGATCTGCACTGATCGATCGCCGCTCCCGTGCCCAGGCCTCCTGAGCTAGTATCAACTGCCGTATCTGCTCAGAGCCTCTATCCCTCTCGGCCTGCATCGCCTGTAACTATGTGTGCAGCTCTTGTACATCTGTCCCCGCACCTCCCCCCTCAACCAGCACCCCCTAC
>VDFB02353493.1:120304246-120376152 GCA_007258455.2 Sequoia sempervirens
CATATTCGGAGAGCCTTTGAGAAGTTAAGAGAAGAGAAATTGTTGATTAATCTCAAGAAGTGCAGCTTTGTGAAGAGGGAGTTAGTGTACTTGGGGTTTGTTTTCTTAGCAAAAGGTCTCAAGATGGACCCAGAGAAGGTGAAGGCTATTCTGGAATGGCCTACTCCAAGAACTGCTACCGAGGTGAGATCTTTTCATGGTTTGGCTAGTTTTTATAGAAAGTTCATTAGAAACTTCTTAGTATTTGTGGACCCCCGACGAAACAATGAGAGGGATAGAAAAGAATTTAAGTGGAGCACTGGAGCGGAAATAAGTTTTGAACTGTTGAAGCAGAAGGTGACAGAGCAACCTATTCTAGCCCTCCAGATTTCAACAAGGTGTTTCGGGTGGATTGTGATGCTAGTGGTTGTGCCATTGGAGCAGTGTTGAGCCAAGAAGGTAAGCCCATTGCCTATTCCAGTGAAAAGTTAAATGATGCCAAGAGAAAGTATTTTGTATATGATCAAGAATTTTATGTGATAGTTCAAGCATTAAAGAAATGGAGACATTATTTGTTGCCGAAGGAATTTGTTCTATATATTGATCATCAGGCCTTGCAGTACCTAAATAGTCAGGGAAAATTAAATCAAAGGCATATAAAATGGGTAGAGTTTTTGCAGAGTTATACCTTTGTTTTGAAACATAGGAGTGGGAAGTCAAATAGGATTGCAGATGCCTTAAGTAGGAGGCATACATTGATGAAAAAGATGCAGATTGAAGTGGTTGGGTTCAACAAACTCAAGACATTAAATGCAGAAGATCCTGATTTTGCAGAGGCTTGGAAAGCTTGCAAGGAACTTGTTACAGTGGATAGGACAAGGTGGCTAGATTTCATAATCCAAGATGACATGTTATTTAAGGGAAGTCAATTGTGTATCCTGAGGAGTTCCATGAGGGAGAGTCTGATAAAGGAGAAGCATAGTGGAGGAATGGCAGGAAATTTTGGTCGAGATAAGACCATCGCCATTATCAATGAATATTATTATTGGCCTTAGTTATCACAAGATGTGAAGAAGTTTGTGCAGAGTTGCAGGGTATGTCAAATGGCTAAAGGAGTGAGCCAGAATACAGGCTTATATCAACCCTTACCTATACCAAAGAGGCCATGGGAGGATATAAGTATGGACTTTGTTCTTGGTTTGCCAAGGACACAACGAGGGAATGATTCACCATGGCGGTGGTTATAGGTTTTCAAAATGGCACATTTCATTCCATGTCGAAGACCCATGATGCAAGCATAATACTGCTAACTTGTTCTTCAAAGAGGTGGTGAGGCTACATGGTCTACCAAAGAGTATTGTTTCAGACGCGGACACCAAATTTGTGGGGTACTTTTGGAGGACCTTGTGGAAGAAGCCAAGACAAAGTTGAAGTTCACCTGCACACCATCCACAAAAGATGGGCGATAAATATTGTTAACGTGAGTCTGGGTAACCTCCATGAGATGTTTGGTAGGAGATAAACCCAAGGGATGGGACTTGATCTTACCCCAGGCAAGAATTTTCTTATAACAATTCTGTCAATAGAAGCACTGGTAGATCACCATTCCAGATTGTGTATGGAGGTAGCCCCAGAACAACTCCAGAATTGAGGAAGATGGACCAAGAGAAGAAAATAAGTGCTGAAGCTGAAGATTTTGTAGAACACATCAAGGATATACATGAGAAGGTAAGAGAACATATTAACAAGATGAATATGCAGTATAAGGCTAAGGCAGATCAGAAGAGGAGGTATAAGGAGTTTCAGATTGGTGATGAAGTGATGGTCCACTTGAGGAAAGAAAGGTTTCCAGTGGGAACATATAACAAATTGAAGATGAAGAAGTTCGGTCCCTGTAAAATTTTGAAGAGGCATGATTTAGGGAATGCATATGAGGTAGAGTTGCCAGATGGATTCAACATTTCCCTTGTGTTCAACATTTCAGATTTGACAGAGTATCATGAAGGTGGTGTAGAGGAAGCACCAACGATGGAACAGTGTGGGATTCCAGCACCTACTTCAGAAAAGGAGGAGATTGAAGAAATCCTGGATAGTCATGTGGCAAGGAGTACCAGGAACAAGCAATATGAAGAATATCTAGTGAAATGGAAAGGAAGGCATGTTAAAGATTCATCCTGATTGCCTAAGGTAGAGGTCGATAGTTTGGGTTTTCCTCCACCATCTGAGACGTGACAGGGTCACTTCTCAAATTACCCTGGGTGTCTGATGCAGGAGCATCCAGTGGTGTAAGGGCAATCTTGCATCACCCAAAAATAGTTAAATTTCAAGTTTCTTATTTTTTAGATGTTTTTACATTTTTGGATACCCTTTTCGTCATAATGAAATTCCCAATTTACGGTTTTTATTTTCTATTCATGGGTTGAAAGTTATTGCAGTTTTAGTTTCCAGATTTGCACCTGAAAATCTTCCGAGTGAGATTTGAGGCACTTAGAGTTCCCAGATCGGCCCCGAAACTTGCCAAAATTGGCATAGCAGATTTCAAGCACATTGTTGACTTCGAGACCTTTCCAACGGTTCAAACGGTTTGCAAATCAGAGTCCTGGATCAAAAGTTATGGCCCCGGGAAGTTGGCGCACTTTCTAGAAGATACAATTGCAAATGTTCTTTTGAAATTTGAACTTCAAGTTGTAATTTTCGGCACCAAACAGCCTAAACTCAAATTTGAATGTTGTTTTGGCTCCAAACTAAAGAGGAGCTTTATTTATGGGCGAGTTTCTAATTTTTGGGTAACTTTTTGGGGACAAGCTTGCATATTGCGAAAGGGTTATTCTGTAGCTTTCTGTAACTTGCATGTGCTGTAGAATTTGGGGATTTGAGATCCTCTGCATGTAAGGAGCTCCATTTTCTGAATAATAAAATTATTCTCTTGTTTGTGGGTTATTTTCTAAGTCTCGGGTTGCACCCTCATCACAACTATGCTTGGATGGGTGCACCATTTTATGGAAAATTTAGGTTTGCATAAACCAACATTTTATCTTGTTCTTTGATCCATAAAATGTTGGGCTAAATCGGCTTTGGATATTTCTAATCTTTTCATATCCTCATACGACAAACCGTTTTCATATTCTAACCTCTTTTAATCTCTCCAATTTTGAAATGTCGCATGCTATTGGGTGATGTCCCTAACCTGAGAAATTATGGCTTCTATACTTGGGATCACTGATCACAAATGCTCATGTAATGTCCCTTTGTTTTGGCCTTGTTATTTGGATGAGTAGTTATTCGTTATGTCATGTATTTCGTTGGTTATTATATCATTAAAATTGTGGAGAACTTAATAGTTCGATGGCCTTGTTAGATTAGTTAATATAATTTAAATTTAAATTACAAGGCAATTTAAATAAAGTGGGAATTTAAATTAATAATTAAATAAATTAATGTTATGAAATATAAAGGATGTGGTTGTTAATAAATAATTAAATTAAATTACTATGCTAAGAGTAAATGTTTTATTAAATAATTAGATTAAGTCGTATTTTTTTAAATTATATTATAATTATTGATAGGTTATAATCATGAAAAGATAAATGTTTTAATGGAATAATAATGTTTTAAATTATATTTTTATAATGATTGATAAATCTATTATCAAATGAATTAATTATTGAATTGTAAAAGCTAGAAAAAGAAAAAAAAGACCATGCGTGCACATGCACGACTTTAAACTGTTTGTCAAATTGGGAACTTGTTTTATTATGATATTATTGCCTGATTTTGTCATCGAAAAATCAAAATCTCTCTCTATCTTTGTTTTAATATTGATCAACTTTGAAAAAAAAAGTTTTATCAATGGATTTTTCTCTTGAATGAAAATCTTGCATCGGCAATATTTTTCTGCAAATTATCTCTTCTGATCAAATAAAAAAATAAAAATAAATGATCATTGCTTTAATTGAAATTGGAGATACGATTGAAGTTTTCAGACAAGAAGGGTTGGCTACAAGTTCGTGATCGTCAACTCATCCTATCCATCTCTTAGCAAAGGATTCTAGGCCAGTTTGTGAAATAGATTTACTTTTAACCTTTTTTTTGAATTTGCAGAATTTCCCAATGTTGGCATTTTGATTTTAATACCATGCAAGGTCTTCAGTAGTTTTTTTGAATCGCCTAAAATTCATTCTACCCTTGTCATTTATTTTGTTTGGAAATTGAAATGCTTCTCTGTAATAGTCTTAATTGATAGTGTGGGGAGGAGGCATTATGATAAACCCCATCGATATTCAGTGTTTCAAGTGCACGTTTTTCCCTTGTGCTTTCTTCTATTCCCTCAACCGTTGTCAGTGAATACCTTGGAATAACTTTAAAGATGTCTTGTACCCTACAATCAATTCTAGATTGGCGCCAGCACTATCTGAGAACAGTCGATCCTATCCCTCCCCTTTTGTTACATTATCATTATATTTATGTATAGATTTTGAATATGTCTTCCTAAAAGGCAATTGGAAAGCCTTGTAGCTAGTCGCACATATGGAAGGCCGACATCCTTTATCATGCGACGAGTGTTGGCGAGTAATTTCTCCCACAAACTTGTGTAGAAACTTCTTCCATCGACAATTATAGAAAGTTCTCACCGACCATGGCAATTTGCATATGATTTCACTGCTATGTAATATAGAGAATTCCTAAGCCCTCTTTAAATAGAGGTAGTTGTAATCATTTTATTCAGGGAATGCAATGAATGTTTTATGTATTTGTTGCCTCTACCCACCTCCTTCAAGTGGTATCAGAGCCGATGGTAGGAGCCTGGAGAGCCAGAAATATAGCAGAAGAATCTGAGCGAGTTTTTTGATGTTGCCAGGAGTGTTCATTGCTGAGAGCAAACCGATCCAGGGAGACTGTAGAAGTAGGAGAAGTCAACAAAGGAGAAGGAACAAGCGGTTGTTGTGAAATAGCAATAAAGAAGGGATTGCAAGTTCTAAGAGACCGTAGCCTTGAAGACAGATCGAAGATTATTCAAGAGGAGATTGAAGTTGTAGTCTTGAAGCTGTTGAAGAAGGTAGCTTGATTTAATGATCGAAGATGGGAGAAACGTCAACCAACAGCAAGGAAAAGCGTTGAAGAGGTCGTAGCCTGTGAATGAGGAATTGCTCATAGAAGACTAAGAAGAGCCAAGTCGAGGTTTCCACCGCTTGAAAGGAGAGTGAGGATGGTTGGACTAGCCGCAGATCTGAAGGAAGCCCCCAAAAAATAGTCCAGATAGCTGGTAGTGAGGAACTATTACCAGAATCTAAAGCAATAAAAAGAGGTAAAGATTTATTCTATCAAAGATAATTTTTATTGAGCTCACAAGTTTGTGAAAGGAATTGTGATGACTGTAGAAGTCATTATTTTAAATAAGAATACACAGAAGAAATGAAATTGCAGCCAAGCAAGAATTGCAGATTGAAAAAGAGGAACAGAACAAGATGTTAGGAGGAAGTTAAGCAAGATTTTGGAGGTGATCCTATCACCATTTGTGACAAATGTCAAGAGTCTATTAGGATCCCCGAGCACCCGCAGAGTGACTCAATGGGAGGTGTTGATAAAACAAGTGAATCACACCTGAACCTACGATGGACTGGTAACCAAGAGGGCCAGAGCTCATGGTTAGAGCATCCCAACTACAGGATGGGATTTCCTAGGTTTGATCACTAGAAGTTTTTAGATGCCGCAACATCAATGAAAGAGATTGAGAATGTAATGAAATTCGTGGTAGAAATTAGGGGGGAGTGTTGGCGAGTAATTTCTCCCACAAACTTGTGTAGAAACTTCTTCCACCAACAATTCTAGAAAGTTCTCACTGACCATGGCAATTTGCATATGATTTCACTACTATGTAATCTAGATAATTTCTAAGCCCTCTTTAAATAGAGGTAGTTGTAATCATTTTATTCAGGCAATGCAATCAACGTTTTATGTATTTGTTGCCTCTGCCCACCTCCTGCAATGAGCATAAAACCAATAATTATTTGTAGTAGATCAAGTCAAACATATTATTATGCAGATCGTGATAAGTGACTTTAGAGAAAACTTTCCTTTGGTGCCAGCGTACACTATAGCCCCTTTCAATTTATTTTTATTTCAAATTTTAAGCTTGTCATTGTATTCTGTAGGGAGTCGATTATGGCTTGGCGTCCAACGCATTTATGTCTTGTTATTATTTATATTTTAATTTTGTCTTTCTCTCTCTTCTGTATTGTTTTAAACTCATGAAATTCACGACATCCTCTTTATCTATGGTTTTATGCCATTCTAGAGTGGTTGATATCTGTTACTTGGTAAACAAGTTCTTTCAATGGATTTAATTTGTCTTGTGTGTTATATTTAAAAGGCACATGGAGATCATGGTCACTCATCATATCTTGTATTTGATGAGTATTTGGGATTCGGTTAACCTGTCCTTTGTTGGAGTTGATACCTTGCTCTAACAGTCAATTTTAATGAATGTTGTATTTGGCTGTCTTGAGACATTTTAAGTCTATTGTCTTGTTTTTGAGAGGTTTATGTTTTTATTGTCATAGGAGGTTGGAGTGGTATTCCAGTTGGCTAGGAAGATTCCCTTCATGCACCCCTCCACTCTCTCTTCCTTCTTGGAGCTCGCAAAAACACTAAGGCTGTTGTGCACAGCCTATATGCTAGTCGAGCCCCCTCTTCAACTCTTTAATGGATTTCTTACCTTATCCTTGGTCTACTCCACGAATGTCGCCTAGACTTGTTTGCTCCATTTATTTTCTTCTCTTTCATGGAAATATAAATTTATGAGAGTGTTGTGTATTAAATTAGCTTGTATTGATGACGTTTTCTGCCTACTGTAAACTCAGTACTGGCTGTAAACAACCATTGTGAATGAGTAATAGTTTTGAAATTAAAGATTAAAGTATATATATATATAAGTTTTATAAAGGTGCAGATTTGCAAGTAATTCCTGAAATCGTGTATGAATATATATATAGTTTTAACATGTTGGTTTTGTTACTTTTCTGTATGCTATCGTAAGATAGCCAATAGGTATGTTTGAAATTTATTATTAACAGTAACATTTTAAATTTGGATTTATTTAACATTGTAATCATAGTTAGTATTTCTAAATAAGTGTGTGTATATATATATATATATATATATTAGTATATCATTAATTATATTAAGAGGAATTTGGTGTGTGTTGTAATGTATGTTTAAATATTTTAGATGATTCTCCTTATGAGTAAAATAAAATGTATTTGATCTTTTAAATTCTTCTTATGTTTTATCACCTTGAATTGTGTTAGTAAGTTAAAGGATTAGATAAGAGATAGGTATTACGATTATCAATGATTTTTTTTTTGTTTGGGATAAAACAAGTACTGAGATGTTTATATGATATGTTTATATAATTTTCTTTAATTATCTGAAATGTCTTCGTAGTGAACAAATGAATAAAATGTGACTAGTGTTCATTATTCTTTATTTTATTTTTTATTTTTTAAAAGGTGCAATGCACCCATAATATTAGGGGTAAACGCTTTTTTTGACCGGAGCTATGAACCGGATACAACAAACCACAAGAAACAACCAAACCCGTGAGCACAAAGGCCCAGCGAAGGCACAAGGCCTGCGAGCACTTTGGCCCAGCGAAGGTTTGAACCCTGGTGGCCATCACTACAACCAAGTGACTTGACCACCGAACCACGCCCTTATCGGAAATTCATTATTCTTTATAGATTGAATGCATTCGTGTATTTAAATGGTGGGTTTTGATGGTTCCATTTTGATGGGTTTTTCCCTCTTGAGTTAATTTTGATTGAGGAGGTTTTATATGTGGAAGTTTTGTGTTGGAACCTGTGATAGTTTTGTTTTACCCTATGTTGTGAGTTCTTGGGTAAACAGTTATGAGTCTTCCAAAGGTGGGAAAATAAAATGTGGCTTTATAATTGGTTCTCATTTTGGTTCTTTGTGACCTATTGTGGTTATGATCGTTTTGATTGTGGTGGGTATAGCCTTGCACTTGAAAGTGGTTTTTTTAACTATGAAGTGTTAGCATGAGATGGTGCATGCCTCACTTGATGTGTTTACTCACATGGCTTTGATAGTTTTGTGCAAGATTGGCTAGCCCTGTTTGTTATTATGAGATTTTGTTGTTGTAAGGGAGAGTGGTTTCTTGTGGGGGCCAAAACCCTAAGTGGTATCCTGGGTAACTCATTCGAAAGTTGAGTAATCAAGTGATAACCTGAGAAATATTTAGGGGGTGGGTAGTAATTCATGCTAATAAAAGATAATGGATGCCTCTCTCACAGCCCAAACACTTGTTTAGGCTTGGGATCAGATGAGAAGGCCTAGAATGGAAAATAAACTACCTTGTCTTCATGAAAGGAGAGTTGATTCCACATGTATGAGAATGGGGGCCAAGGATCGGTTGAGGTTGCCAAGGTAACCCAAGATGGGGGCTGGTAATTTATGAAGATTCACATTGGGTAACCCATGTCGAGCCATGTGATGACACTCTACCTTTAAGCAACCATGTATGTTTGTTGTTTTTCCCTTGTTTCTTTTGTTCCTCTTGAAGTGGATGTTGTATTGTTTTGTGGATTCTCTTGTCATGGAGTCTTGTTTCATGGTTCACCTAACTATTTTGGTTGAGGGAATTTCTTGTCTACTCCTAGCATGGGGGGTGGGCCTTTAGTCCATGTGGTCGGGTGGAAAGTGATATGCACCACATTGGGTCCTCAACCCGAGGATTGAGACATGCAAATTTGTGCCACTTGCAGTGACTCTAGAATTGTACCCAAGTTGGATCCAGTCTTGATACATTGTATTCACCTTTTCAGTTGTATTATTCCATCTTATTGTATTGTTCATGTTCATGTTGGGGAACACTTTTGTATTAATGTAATTCTTGAACGATGTAATGTGTTATGTTACCTTTGTATGTACCTTATGTGGTTAATGATTCATGGTAGCTGATATTCGATGTGTTGTATCTATGGAAATATGCTCCAATGAATTCACATGATGATAGTATGTTTATGGTTATTGGGAATACATTAATCTTGTTTATGTTTAGTTTTCATATGTGGATGTTTCTTATTGATGGATTATAATGGATGTATGATCACAGTTTATAATGTAATCTTGGGATTTGTTTGTTATTCTTATGGTATGGGTTCAGGCTTCGTAATGTTGTCACGTGTACCCTAGAGGATGTAGTTAGTCATGTGTATGTATAACTACATCTCATTTATACTATGTTAATGTACATCTTATGTTATGTTTTACTTTACAAAAAATAAAAATTATTGTAATTTATGTTATCTTTTGTTGTCCTTTGGGGTTTGCATGGCGGGGCGTTACAGCTCATGGGTATGGTATCTCTTAGCTATGTTTGTCAATTCAATTATATTTATTTCAATTAAGTCTTGAATTGAAGGAGGGTTTGGCGGAGGGTTTGCTAAACCTTGTTCCATTTTAATCTTGTTGTAGATTAGAAATTTATAAATTAAAATTATTTTCAAAGAATTCCTAATTTTTCAACAAAAAACTTAATATTTTGTTAAAAAATCATACAAAACAATCAAAATAATTAAAAATTTGCATTTTAACATACTTGTGTGATGAAATATTGATGGAAATTCGCAAAGAGAGGTTGAAATTGGGAAGGGGAGGTGAAAATGGCATTGAAAATAGATATCTAATATATATGATATCCATTCCTTGCTTCTTTGATGAGAACTCTCATTGTTAAAATGATTGTTCATGACCTTTAATCTTTTATTTATACTACAAAAAAAGGATATCCATTTTTTCGAGTTATGCAAAGCTCTCCAAAATGGATATCCATTTTTGAGAGCTACGTATAGCTCTCCAAAATTGATATTTGTTTCTGAGAGCTATGCATAGCTCTCCAAAACAGATATCCATTTTAGAGAGCACTTTAACTTAAATTTAAAATATGACACATATATATATATATATAAATGTCATTTTTTAAAATGTCATGTACTACTCTATATATATTATGTATAATATATATATATACATTATACATTATATATATATATATTTATTTATATTATATATATCATATATCATATATTAATATTAATACATAATTTTATATATTAATATATGATTTTACAAAACAAATATCCAATTTGGAGAACACTTTAATTTTTAAAAATATAATGTATATTAATATATATATATAATATAAATGATATATATTATTATATATAATATATAGTATATACTATATAATATATAATATAGTATACAATATATTATATATTATATATATGAATATGTTATTAAATTATATGTATTATATATATTAAATATTGTATAATTTTTTTGGTAACCTAGGGTTGTCCCCACGACTCAACCTAGCATTCCCTTTATGGGGCGAGTTGAGGTCAGACTAGTCTCGAGATGCACACAATAGCACACAAACCATGTGTACCGAGTAAACCTGAGCTTTGGAGTCGAACCCGAGACCTGTGGGGAGCAAACCCATAGCCCAAGCCAACTACACTACCCATTTGGGCTCATATTAAATATTGTATATAAATATATATATCATATATAAATATTAGCATATATTTTTATATATTAATATCGATATGACAAATTTATATTATATTAGCAATATTATATTATCTAAAATATAACTAGTAACGGATATCTCATATTGATATCGATATCTATTTTGAGCTAATATGACTTTTTTTTGCATTGGATATTCGTTATTAACAGACATCCATTTTTTAAAAAGAAAATATCTGTTAATAATAGATATTTGTTTTTCTTTGGTTTTACCTTAGTAAAATATACTTTTTTCCAACCCAACAAAAAATTCAAATGTGATTTCCATGCTTTTCACTTCCTCATGCAACATTTTTTTGTGGCATTACCACTATTTAGCCCCCCATGATCCTACACAGACCTTGAAGTTACACAAGGTTCTTTATGCCTTTCCTATTAACATGTTGGTGTTGCGAAACTATGCAACATATAGTAGCATGAGGCATTCAAAGCTAGAATGTGGTGCTAAGATAGGTCCATTTTAAGGTTCATGTGGAAGTACACGACATCATGTTTTTTTGGTGGAAACAAAGTTAATTTAGGACCAACTTATTACACATTTTGTGTAATTTGAATTTAGGTCCACCTTATGTCATCCTGGTTAATTATAGATCCCTAGCCAACATGGAGTGATGTTAATGTGATGTATTGTATATAATCATCATATATTTATATAGATATACAATGTGAAGCATTTGAATAGTTGAAGAGAAGGTGGTCAGTGAATATACAAGTGTGTGGGCATGTGTTATTTGTTGTGAAGCATCTCAATCAATGTGTACCATTATCAAAAGATCTTAGGGAGTGCTTTAAAGTGTTTAAATCAAGTTCAAACTATTTGTAAGCTAATTAATTAGTATTAAAGATCCACAACCTTTATCTTTGTAATCTTGTAGGACTAGTGTTCTACTCATTAGTTGGTGCTCAGATATTTGTATTGGAGATTGGTGTCTCTGATAGGTTTGTGCCTACAAATACAATTGAGGATTGGTGTCTCAGGTAGGTTGGTGCCTACTTCATATTGTAATTCCCTTATTATATTCCTGCTTTGTGAGGCTAGATTTGGACAATAGATCCAAGCAGTTATTCTCACTATCATTTTTCCCATCTTGGGTTTTCACGTATATCTAGTGATCTCATGTGTGGATGTGTGCTCATGTTGTTTTCTATTTATTGGTAGTAATTTTGATTCAATATTCATGATCTAACATATGTTTGAAGTAAAGAGTTGTAAATAAATTTGATCTACAAATTACTAATTATACTCCTATCCATCTCCATCAATGTCATGTTCATTCTTCTTACAACTCCATTCTATTGAGGCATGTGTGAAGTTGTCTTATGCATTTCTATTGCACGAGCATTGTAAATTTTTCAAAATCTACTAAAAAAACTCACTGCCATTATCGGTTGTCAAAATATTACTATTTTTACTAGTTTGATTCACTACAAGAGCCTTAAGCTCTTTAGAAAGAAAATACTTCAAATTTACTCCTAAGGAAATATACCTATGTCCTTCTTTTGTATCATCAATGAATGAAACATAATAAATAAATTTTAAAATTGAAGGAACATTAACAAGACCAAAAATATTATCATATATAAAGCTTGATGCTCTAGAAAATTTATGAGAACGTGAATAAAATTGAGTATGATTTTTTTACATAAACATAATATTCACAAAATATTTAACTTAAGGTTACAACCATTTAACCCCTCAACAAGGATTTTATATTTCAAGGTCCTTGGACCCTTCTCACCTATGTGACCCATCTTATGGTGCCATAACATAGTTTTATTTGTAGGAGGTTTAGAGTACTAGATTAGGTACCAAAAAAACACAATCATCATAAGTGAATAAAATACTCATCTTTGATACTGGTTCTAATGGTGAAGGTGAAAATTCTCTATCTCTTCATTGCAAGAATATGATAACTATTCCACTTAATCCTACATTCATCCAATTGAAACATAGTTCCTATCTAAACACCCTTATTAATCACCATAGCTCCTTTAACTATCTTGCACCCTCAACTTGGGAAAATAACTTGCACATTCAAATCATTCAATTTACTTATATAAAATATATTTTACACCAAACCAAAGATATGAAATACATCATTGACTCCCTTCACTCATCCATCAAGGAATTGAATCAATACCACCATGAGCAACAATCTTCAAATGAGAATCATATTCAATATACACCTTCCCACCATCATTTTCTTCATATTTTGTAAACCAACCTCGATATGAGGTCATGTGAAAAGATGCATTTAACTTAGTCAAACACACACCTTCTAATGCATGTGTATCAAAGGCTATAAAAATGAATCACCATCATTGTAGGATGACTTCTAAGACCCATCATCAAAATATCTCTTATTATTTTTCCTTTCATCCTTACAATCTCTTTTGTAATGGATAGTCTACCACAATTGTAATAATTTTCCTTGGACTTACCAAGAGATTTATATCTCTCACATAATTTAGATCTAGACTTGTCTTACTTATTTTCCTTATTCTTTCCTTTTTATTTTTACTTACCATGAATCGTTAGGGCCTCCTTAAAAAATTCTAAATCATTTCTTTGCATCTCTCCCAAAAAAATGATGCCATCACCTCATCCATTTTAAAATTGGTGGTAGTGCTTACAATAGCCATAACAAGGTGATCCCATGAACCTAAAAAACAACATAGAAAATTCATGCAATGATCCTTCTCCATTTTTACTCCAATAGAATCCAACTAGGTAACAAACATGTTAAACACCTTTATGTTTTTAGCCATAGAGACACCATCCTCCATACTAAGGGTATACAAATTTATTCTCAAAAAATTTTTTTTAATTGGATAGATTTATCTTAATACAAATATTCTAATTTATTCCAAATAAGTGTTATGATGGTCTCTTCACATACATTCAACAATACTAAATCAGATAAATAGATTATAATGAGACTGTTAGCTTTTTTATCCATTTTTAGTCTTCTTATGACATAGAAGTATGCGTGGATCCAGATACTAAAACTCATAAATAATATCCACAAGAAAATCCTCTGTCTTAAGCTTCAAAAGTTCAAATTGTGTTCCTAATAACTTCTCCATTTCTATTCTAGATGTTCTTGCCATCTCTTCCTTCAATAAGATTGAACCCTTTTGCACAAGCTCCCATCAAAAAAATATTAGTACCAAAAACCTACAATTTTAGGTGATTAGGGTTTGATACCAAATGAATGGAAGCAAGATACATTAAATTAATTTATATCCTAATCTTAGAGGAGTACTTTGTGAAATTTTTAGATCTTTAAAATTTAAAAAGAAGAAACATGAAATCATACCACAACACAGGTGTACATGAGGAAAACCATTTTAGGAGAAAAAACCCACACTCCAAAGTAGCCCAATATTTTATTTAGTAATATAAACATAACTATAATACACTTGTATATAAAGCCTTTATATGAGTATCACCAATGAAAGTTCTAGAGTTTGAAAGCATACTAGTTCCTAAAAAATCACTATCAATACCTCCCTCTCAAGCACCTATAAATAGGATAAGTAATACACAAAAAATTCAAATTGTAATTCCAAAACCATGACCTAAAACCACACAAAATGTGGTGCACAAATAACAAGTTATAAATCAATAGCCAAACTCCAAGATGAGTTCATAGACTAAAAATAGTATATTCCTTCCACTTGTCATAATCACATCATGGTCTTGCCACCGAACTAGGAACTCCATTTTGGCATTATTAACTCCATTAAAATATGTCTTTTGACACATTATAACACACATAATAAGCTGTTCAACAAGTGTAAGTCCCTCTTACCTCATTTATATGACTAATATGTTCTTACATTTCCAATATAGGAGATCTTATTTTTTAAGTTCATAACTTTTGATTTGAGATGCTATTGGGACTCCATTTTTAAAAATTGTATGATTAAAAAATATCTATGCAACATGAATCCTTGGAAATGATGCCAAACAACCGAAAAAAATAATTTTTCCCAAAAACAAAGTCTATAGCCCCAAAATTGAGTTTTTATTTTTCATATTACAAAAATTGCATTTTTCATATACTCAACATTAGGAGCAAAGTTGACACATATTTCCTAACAAACTATTCCTATTTGTATCCCTTAGGTATTTTCTCTATCTTGTCCTTTTCTTATTTAATCCCTTCATGCTTTATGTTCCACATTTTTATTTTCCTTAATCTTTCTTCAAATAGTTTTCATTAATTTTAGATGTTATCTCTTATATGGCACATCACTCTTGTGGCACTTGTCAATCCTTAAAATATTAAATCAAAATTCATAAATAATGATACATCTTATTTATTATATTAGGTGATGACATATTTTAATTCTATCCAGGTGATCACATTTAAAAAAACCTTTCTAATGTTGTTCCTTGGTGTAAATATTATGTACAATCTTGCCTCCATAATGTGAAAAAAACTAGGGAAACTTTTACCCCCATGTTTTGAGCTTGCATTATTACACCTATCATAAATAAATATGCAGTTTATGCCAAAACAAACTTATGTATATATGGATGGCCCTATAGAATATTTATCACCTTTCACCTACCTCTATATCATGTTAGGAAATATCATTTGGTTTCCCATAGAGCTATATCATGGGTAGGCATGCTTGTGAGGCTTACCTACCTTAGTTGACCAATGAACTAATAGCCCTATAAAAACATAGGGCCTTTTTCCAAACTCTACATTGGGTTAGGAATTATTGTTGGGTCACCCAAAGAACATATTTGATAGGCAACCATGTACAAGGTTGGTTAGGGTGCAATCAACCAATCTCTTCCACTATCTCTTCTAGTGTGTGAGTAACTCATTTATGTATGTAGAAGTCTCCCTCACTATCGTTTTTGGTGGAGGGTATCCTTTAAATGCCCTATTATAGTTGTAGGGTGGGGGACCTCTATCGAAGGCATTCATGTTGCATATAGAATATAATTTTTGAATCTAACTAAATTCCTTATTATAGAGGCTCTACCCTCATAGGATTGGTGGGAAATGGGTCTTATATAGTTGAGAAAAGAATGGGATGATTGTTGGAAAAGTTCCCATACCACGAAAGAATAAAAATAACTTACCATTGCTATACCTAGTAGATAGAACATACATACTTAGTTCAAATCCATTAGTAAGTCTAGTGACACCCATATAGCATCTTTAGAAAACTTGTATCATACAACTTTTCAATTAATGTCTTTCAAAATGAGTGGCCCTTCTCAACACCATTAATTCCTCACCCAAATTGATCACATGGTTTCATGTGCAATTAGTTTGAAGGAGGTGTATTCCCTACCTTATATCTAACACACATTATGCAATGGTTAAAGGGATTCCTCGTTATTCCTACACCACCCACCCTAGTCAATGTGATTCTATAGCATGGGTCATATATTACATACAATGGTTAAGCAATGCCTTCATGGGCTCCAAACCATACAATGATAAAAGTGATTCCACCAAGGATCTTACATCAAGCACATTAATCATGGAGTATATCCTTCATAGAGGCCAACTTGGTAACAACTCCATGACTTTTGCATATAACATGATCCCTTCTATTTTTATTCATGGAGGCCAACTCAATTATGCTTGCATGAATTGATCTCATTTTTTTTTGATGAATAAGTATCTATATTATTTAAAATTTAATATTACAAATATTCATAAAAAAGTGGATAAAAGAAGTCACACTTTGAAATCCAAATGAGGAAATAGCTTTGAAAGCATAAACCAACAAAAAAAAAGGCCACTAAGTGGCAAGAGCTATACCACTAGATGGAAGGGGTGGGGAGGTGGGTGGAGGGGCAGAGGGGGGACGAAGTCACAATCGCCTGATTTTCCCCATACATTAGTGAGGTCTAAGATGACATGGGGGGAAATTCTTTGGATTTGTATAAAAAGGTTTGACATGCTTTTTACTTGTTCTCCTTCTATGCATATTGTAGATCAAAAGACATTACTCAAATTAAAACAAAAAACACAAAAGCAACTTTTTTATCCTTAAATCAATATAACAAATACAAAACTCGAGATACTTAAATTTGTTATATATATCCAAAAGTCTTGTATTATCCATTTGTGGAGTGTGAAAACTGGCACAATCTTAATTACAAATCTCTTAATACATGTTATAAGCACTTTATGAACTATTTATAATTAAGAAGTCCTTAACTTTTGTTTTTATATAAATAAATTTTTTATCTATATTAAACAATTCAATTTTACAATTGCTAGATAATCTATAATAACTCTATATTATAAATAGTGGCTCAAATTTTATTGTTTTGGTTGTTGTAAATAATTTACTTTAACACCATTACATATATAGATTTATTAACATTCAATTATAAATAATTATAATGATCAATTTAAAAAAAGATTATAGAGAATTTTGGTGATCAAGTTTATAACAAATTTTAAGAACATTTAAATAAATTTTAACATATCATTTTTATTTAAAAGATTAATTTTTAAAATATGTATATTTTTTTAAAATAAGTATTATTTTTTAATTTTTATTATTATATGTAAATATAAAATAATTTAATAAAGAAGGGAGATCATGTGGTGTGATGGTAGGTCTTTTTGTCTATAGTGTTATCAACTACTATTCAAACTTTGTGAGGTTTCTCTCTATTGTATAAACAATTGAAGGGTTCCTAGGATGAGTGGGGCACTTACATGTCATCTAGAGGGTACATCTTTGGCTAAACTTTAACCATTCATGGTATACTGTGATGGTTAAATCACAACATTGTTGCTATAGTCAACAAGGTTCAAACCCTTGTTGAGCCATTATGATTGCAAACATTGTTCTCATGACTTTGAACCTTCACATTATGTTCTTAATGCTCTAAAACCTTGCTCTATCAATGGATGTTCATGTTCTAGTGTTTTAGTGCTCTAAACCCTCACTTGACCAGTGTGCTCATATGTTTTGTGCCTCTTGGGATATTGTGCTCACAGATTTTAACTATTCATGATAATCTTGTGCATTCATGTTGAAGATGAGATCCCCCATTTGTAGCCTCATCTAAAATGGAATAGACTATAAATTCCCATGCCTCTATCAGGATGTTGTGCTCATAGATTTAGACTATTCACATTAATCTTATGCATTTATATTGAAGATGGAATCCCCATTTATCTAGCCTCATATAAAACATACTAGACTATAAATTCTCATGTTCATAGTAAAAACTAAAATAGTTTACTAATGAAAGTGAAGTAGACAATTAAAATATTTCTGAAGAATGTAGATTTTTTTTTTAAAATATAAAAACCAATTAGCATTCTTTCTTAAAGATCAATTTTTTTGGCCAACAACTACTGAACATTTTTACAAGTGGATAAAGTGATAGGTTGAATAGTAAATTCTTCTTTCATGAAAGAAACATATCTCATGATACAAAATGATCGAGTGTGTGGACGGGAAGAGGAGTGGAGTAGAAGGTTTGAAATCTTCTGATGGCGATGGAGATGGAGGGACGGACTCAGATGAGGATGATGCAGATTCCTGGCCACCTAGGTCTTTGCTTGATTCTTTCCCTTCGGTGGATGTTGGTGGTTGGTTTTGTTTGGTCGGCAATGGGGTTGCTTTTCTTTTGTGTTCATCTATTGTTTCTTCTAGGCATTGTGTGGATGTGGCTTTGGCTTGTGCTTCCTTTTTGCTCAACGTTTGGTGTTGCCTTCTTCTCTCTATTGGAGTAGAAGCCTTCCCTATTGGGTTTGTGGCTTTTTCCAACATTGGTCATCCTTCTCTGGACTCAGATAGATGCCTTGGCATTTGGTGTGGTTTTTGGAGTACTATGGCTTTTGGTTCCTTGGTGGTGCTTATCCAATTTAGGCTGGTGATGCTTCTATCTTTGGTGACTCCCATTTGTTGGCACTTTAAATGGGCTTTTATCTTTTGGGAGTGTCTTTTTTGGTTCTAGGGTGGGATTTTTCCTTATGGTGCTCTGCTTTTGTAGCTCCCCTAGCTACTTTCGGCTATCTCAAGATTGGTTCGCCTTAAGAGGTTGGGCTTTAAATATTTTTTTGCTACTAAGGATTTTGGGGAACGGTTTTGTTCCCTCCCTTCTACTACTAAAAGTGGTTCTCTTATTGGCAACGGTTACCCCTTTATTGTTTGGTTGGCTTGGATCCCCTTTTGGTCCTCATTGCTCTATATGCAAAAGGGGTGTGGGTTTGTTTTGGGTGCCTCTATCATTTTTGTGGAGGTACTAGAGCAGTATGTTTCTAATGAGTTTTTTTCATTGAAGAGGGATGGTTTGGATGGTTTTCTCCTCATGTACCTCTCATTTTCCCATGTTTTTATTTTTAGTATTTTGGTCGGGTTTATCCCTATGCTTCTCTTGGCCCTTCTTCTCGATTTTCTAGTGGGTCAGGTTTTCCCTTACTGTTGGGTGGGTAGATCTCTTCTCTTTTCTACAATCTGAGTCTTCTATTCAGGTGAAGATTACTCCTATTGAGGTGGAGCCCTCTCTTTTAGAGGTAGAGTTGGGGATTGTGGATTTGAGGAGGAGCTTTCCTTCCAGCTACTCTTTTCTATTATAGTACCTTTTGAGGTGGTGTGTGCTCCTATGGAGGTGGAGTTATTTCTTGTTACAGTTTGACTGTAGTGGTGGTAAGGCTCTTCTTGACATTTGCTCCTATAAAGGGGAGACGATTCCTTTTGAGGTGGAGTCTAATTCAACTCTTCATGTGCGGGGGTGTTGCAAGAGATCTTCTTCCTATTGGTGTGATTGGATGGCCTCTTTCCTAGTGGATCTCAAAGGTGTTTGTGTGTGTTGTGGGTTTAAGGTCCCTAGTAAACCCAGTGTGATGTGAGGGACTCTGGTCTCTATTATCTAAATGTAAGTGGATTTTAGGTTCCCTTCTAAACTTGGTATGGTTCAAGATCCCTTGTAAAACTTGGTTTGTGTTTTAGGTTTAAGGTTCCCATTAAAACCTTTTCTATTTTTGCAGATTTGGGTAGTCTTGTTGTTTAGTTGGTAATCTGCTATTGTTCTATTGTTGGTTGTCTCTATTGTATTCAAATGTAGCTAGTTCTTCTTTGTGTATATATATATTTAAACATGATTATTTTAAGATTATTTTATTATATAAGATGTATATATTGATTTTATAATGAAATAATTTTAATGGGAAATGGGATTCTTATATTTAGAATTTGTTGGGAAACTGAAGTAAATTTTTAGATTTAGATTTATTATTGCTTGTCAAATGTTCAAGTAGTTACTTAATAAGGTAATGATTTTAAGAGGAATGGTTATTTGCTTTAAATGAAGTGAATTTTTTTAAGAAAGCGATTATTAATCATTTATAGTTCTTATTGGTTGCAACGAATGTACGATAAGATTAGTTATTTTCATGAAATGTGTAATCAAGGAATTTAAAACATTGTGTTCATAGTCAAGTTATTGATTTTATTTTAAAATAATATATTTGAAAGGAAAAATATTGGATTTAAATGTAATGTGTTTAATAGCGAGATTAATGGATTTTAAAATGATTTATTTTGCAAAGGAGAAATGGTTATTCTAAAATAATATGTTTTAAATCAAAGAAGTAAATGTTTATTTTGTTATTATTTAAAAGCAGTTAGGGAATCAAATATTTGGTTTAAAATTTCATCTTTTGTCTGAAAGAGACGTTATTAAATTAGTTTTATTAAGGTAATAAATTACTGAATGTTAATGAAGGAAGTGGATTTAGGAAATCCAAATATAGATTTAATTCTTGTTTGATCGCCCTTCTTGAATGTACAATTCTTTTGTTTTCATTTTGGGGATGTTGATTAGAAGGGTTGTTAAGTCTTCCAAAGGGGTTTAAATTTTGGGGTTGTTGTATTATGTTAGTCAACCTTTGTATTGCTTTGGGCAGTGCGTATAATTGTATCTTGTTGTTTTATCCTGTTTTCATGAATGAGAATGGTTTGTGTCTCCTTTGGTTTAGGAGTGGATTATGTGTTTTGTGCTTCCTTTGGTTTGAGAGTGGATTATGTGTTTTGTTCCTCCTTTGGATTAGGAGTGGGTTATGTGATTTGTGCCTTCTTTAGAAGGAGTGGATTATGTGTTTTGTTGACTCCAGCGTTTGGAGAGGGTTTTGACTTTTGTTGCCTCCTGTGTTTGGAGTGGGTTTTCATTATATGTTCCTCCTAGAGTTTGAGTGGTTTTATCTTGTTGGTATGCACTTGGGAATCCCTTGGTGATTGTTTTTTTTGTATGTTGTCAAGTAGAAAGTGGCTTTTGTTAGGCACCAGAGCCCAAAGAGGTAAACTGGGTAACCTTCAGAGGTGGTTTAATCAAGTGATAACTAAAACAATATACTTAGAAGTTTGGATAGTATCTCACACTAATTAAGATAATTGAGCCTCACTCATAGACTCAAGTGCTCGTATAGGCTTGGGATGAGTGGGAAGGCCTGGAATGGCAAGGTCATCTATCTTGTCTTTATGAGAGGTATTTGATTCTGCATGAGTGAGTATGGGGGCCGAGATTCGGTAGAGGCCACTAGGACAACTCATAGTGGGGGCTGGAGCTTATGAAGATTCCTAGAGGATATCCCATGTCGATCCGTGTGATGACACTCTTTCTATGACAACAATTGGTATTTGGTTTTATGTGTATGGTCTTCTTATCATACCTGATCTATCTTATTTTTGGAAGCAATGTGACCATGTTAGAGTTGTACTAGTGTTGTTCCTGTGATGGGTTGTGTCAATATGAGTCAGTTTGTGTTAGCCTATGTCTAGAGGTAGATGGTCTTGTATAGGATTCCTTGTTACTATCTCCTAGCATGGGGGGTGAGCCTTTGGGTATCACATGGTTGGGTGGAATGTGCATCTTTCTCCATTGGGTTTTCTTCTTGTTCGTGTGGACGAGATTTCTAGTTGGAGAGCTCATGGGATCCAGTTTCATTTCATGCTTTATTCTTTTCGGATGTTATTGTAATTTATTGCCCCTCATTGTTATCGAGGTGGAATATGTATTATGTAACCATGTTTATTGGATTTACCTCATTCGGGGAATGAGAGTTGTAATCTTATTGTTAAATTAACGTTATTTGAAAACATGTGGTATCTCTTATGCTTTGATGTAATTTAACATGTTTGGAATGTATGTGTACTAATTCATTAAGTAATTAAATGTTTTGGTTTCAATTCATGTTTCTTGTTTGGGTTTTAAAGTAATCTTAGTCTCGTAACCTTAGAGGTTGTTGCAATGGGTAGTGATCTTGCATGTTAATTGTACTTGAACAAAAAAAAAATTAGTACATTTGAATAGTTAATTGCAACTTCCTCTAGGGTTGCGTGGCGAGGCATTACAAAAATTAAATGAGACATGAAGAGATAAGAATGACATGGATAAAGAGGTCGGCACAAAAAAAAAGGTTGTTGGAGAAAATTAAATAATTATAATTATTTAATTTAGGAAGGAAAGTGAATAATTAAATAAAAATGATTATTTAATTATAATTTAAGAAAGGCAAATGGTTGACTTTTAATTAAAATCAATTTAATTAAAAAGAGGAAAATGGAAAAATATTAAATAATTAAAATAATTATTTAATAGTCAAAGTAAAGGTGGAAAATAATTAAATAAATAAAATAATTATTTAATTATAGTAGAAAAATGAAAAACAAATGAAACTTATTTAATTATAGAGGAAAAGAGAATTAATTAGTAATGTAAATTTAATTAATTAATTAAATAATTAAGAATTATTTAATTAATAAAGGAATTTGAGCTTAGAAGATAATTTTACAAGCAAAAGGAGGAATTGATATGAAAAATGATGTTTATAGGCTTAATACATTTTCAGCGTCTACATGATATTCTACAAGCAACAAATGATATTTTTTTGTTTAACTAGAGGTACCTTGATTAAGTTTCAGTCAATCTTTAAAAAATCAAATTTTAACATGTGTTGATGTGGCAAGTTGCATGATGAGTCACATCTCCAAACCTTAATTATAAATAGGTAGATAAGAGACAAATCCACATTAAGAAAGAAAAAGTCCTACAATATTCCAGACAATCACTACATGCTTAAAAAGTTGACCCGCATGACTACTAGCCCCTCTCCTCCACTGGTCCCTCCCCCTAACTGTGGTCCCTCCCCCCTAACTGCTTTCCAGTAAAAAAGAGTGTCAGTTGTGACAGAGAGTGGCAAGAAGAAAATCTCAGGAGACAGAAAATTCCTGCTATAAGAACAAAACCAAGTGCACGACCATGACAAAGAAAGCTTGCTTGTGAGACAAAGGGCCAAACTATACATCCAGAGGTACATGCGGGGACAGGAATAATGTGCTAGGCAATAGCTGGATACCTCATTGTCATTCATGTCGAATGTTGTGTAGGTATTACTTGTTTGCCTACGTGTACCCATCAACGTACTTATTCTCTTATGACAAAAGTGCAGGCTTTGGTGCCGAATGGCTGCTATTCAAACACTCTTTCATGGCGAATATTTATGGGTGTCCCACTGATGCGCACACACAAGTATCCATCACAGTACTCCAGACGAAAGGAACATAGGACGCGTCCTCGGATTCCTGCAATATTTGTATTTTTACTCTTGTTCTTTCCTATCAGGAATTTGATCTTGCATAAAGTGTTGGATCTTCACTCAGTGGTGAATATTTCTTCTAGTACTGCAATTTTTCTATGATGCAATGGACCTGGTTTGTAGTTTGCATTCATTCGCACCCTAAATATCACCATACTTATTATCACAAATTATCTTATTTTTGCCTTGTCTATTGTTGTCTTATTTTGTTTCACTTTTTTAATTGGCTGAGAGTTATGGTTTCATTTTTTTTGGATGAGTCATGGTTTCATTTTTTTTGGATGAGAGTTAAGGATTGAGGGCTATCTATTCTGTCAAAATCATTCACGACAGCTATAGTGTTGGGTCTTAATAGACCCATTCATAACCATTCAACTTCATCCATAAACCAAGAAACCATCATTTCTTTTTCAAATTTGTACCATTTTTCTCACTTGCTAAATCTTTGGGTTATTTTATATTTTTGTTTAAAGAGATGGAGAGTTGAATTAGGTTGATAATTGCAAAGATAAACAAATTTCTTATTACCTTTTTCTTTGTAATACATTATTTTTTATGGTTGTTTAAAGTATATAATTTTAGCAAATAATTTGGTTTGATTTGGTATATGTATTGACTCTAAATTTTTTACACTTATAAATACTATTTCATCTTCTATTTATAATGTTCTTAGCTCTTAGATAATTGATTCCTCGACTTGAATTAGGATGGATCCAGAGCAACTTTGACCCTCCTATTCTAAACTGAAATTTTAATTGTGTCCTTAGACCTAGTCAACCTAATGTTGTTGTTATCCATCAACATGCATGCCTAATAGTTCAAATTATGTGCCTAAGATATGTATCAAAGGACATCAGCTCTAGGGGTCATTTAAAAGAGCAAACATCATTCACTATCACCCAACTAGCTAAAGAAGATCTTATTTCAAGGCACCTAGTTAGTCATAGAATAGAGAGGGCTTTAACCCTACCTCAATAGTGTATAGTGTAATGCCCCAAGATTTTTCCCAACACATTATTGGTTAAAATGTAGATTTTTTTTGTGATGTGAATGAGACATCAATAAGTCACCTTACACGCTCATGCATATGATATGTTGTGAAAAAATGTAAGGAAATAGAGCATACAATGTCAATACATCAAGCATGACAACACAAGTGGAAGAAAATGGCCATGTCATGTGACAAAGTCACCATGACACACATATGAGAGGATAAAGTTGTTGGAGTGAAAATGACACTGAGAGGGGGGGGTGAATCAGTGTCTAAAAATATTTAAACAACTTTCATAAAATTAAACCATAGCTCATATTTGATCTCAATATTGACATGATTAATGCATTCATAAACAAAATTGAGAAATGCAATACCCAAACGGTGAACAAAGCAGTAACAACTCAGTAAAGCGATAAGACCATAAAAGAAAAAAAAGACACAAGATTTTTTCGAGTGGAAAACCCTCCTAGGGTATAAAAACCACTCCTAAAATGCCTTGCAAGCTTAATCAATTTAATCCACTGTTCACAATGCCTTATAGGCTAATTTTTGAGCACCCACTCAAGGAGCACCAACCCCTCGTTTAGAGATATCAATCTCAAGGAGCGCCAACCCCTCAAATTATATTTTTGAACAACAATAATATCTCAGAGGATCTCTTTGTTTTCAGTTAAGCTCATATAACTCAGTTTTCTCATCTACCTAATACCCTAAGAATCCAAATATTTAATCCTTAAAATATTACATAGAGAAGAATTACAATACTGTTTTGCATCATATTTTTCAGATTTTGTATTACAGAGTTTTTTCAATACATTTCTTGATACAACCAAAATATCTATCTCTCAGAATGATAACCAGAAGGATCACTGTGTTCACAACACTATTTTTATAAACACTTTCAAGTATGTTTATCAAAAGAGTCTTCAAAGAATTTGAGGTCAAAGGAGAATTTGAAACCTCCATTCTATTTTTAGAAAAAAGATGCCAGATAATGAATGTCTGCAAGAGTAACACCTAGGCAATAGGCTGTAAAATTTTTTAGAGTTATATCAATGATAAATCAAGGATCTTTTTCAAATCTGCAATTGCTTTTACAAAACCCAGGTCATTAATAAAACAAAAATAGCCATTTGAAACTATTTTTAGAATACCCATAAGCTGAAACCCTTAAATCTGAATACCCACATGATGAAACAATAATTTTTGCAACGAATGAAGTGATTTCAAATTGCAACTGATGCATTTTTCAAAACCACAACTTCCCATCAACTAAAAGTCATAAACCCTCAATGTAAAATGAATGTTCTTCTTTTAAGAGTCATCAATGAAGGTTTTGAGGTAATGCAAAAATGCTGACAGCAAGATTCCCAAATAAACATTGATATGCTGATAGAAACAAATGAATATCACAATCAGAGATAGAAGAATGTAATTGAAATCATATAATGCTAAAACTGTCAGAGATACCCATTTATTTATTTTTCTATTTTCAGAAGCAAACAAAAAAAAGATAACTGCCATGAAAGTCGAATGTTGGAAATGATACCTGATTAGCAGCAAGAAAAACAAATGAATACCAGTCAGAATTGCAGCTCCCATGATTTCCTTTAACCTCTGTCAAACTTCTAGCCAAAGAGTAACGGTAAACCAAGAGCCAATCATGTCTTAGAGTAGATTTCAGTTACAAAGAGTGACAGAGAAAGTTGATAGTAGATTCACAGAAAAGAGCAGACCATTCTCATGGCAGTGGCTAGGGTTCTATACTCAGCCAAGTGAAAAACATTAACCACATTTTGCCCTATCTTACCTTTGAAAGTCAAAGTATTCGATGACTTTGCTGAAGAATAATGAGATTTGAGGTCCACAATTAAATCACAAACTAATAATGAACAGCTTAAAAGTTGTTTGAGTTCGTTGTCCAAGACCAAAATCAGCCTACCAAATTATTAAGAAAGACCAAATTATTAAATAAAGATACTGACCAAAAATCTGTGTCAAATGTTCTCATAATGCCGACTTAGAAAAAATGATGGCTGCCAAAAGTTATAGATGAGTGGCCATTTATAAATCGAACCAAATGAATATTTCCATAAGTGCCAATAAATGCCATCAAATAAAAAAAAAGTGAGAACAAGATGGCTTTAGAATCATGAGTGAATAAAGTCATCAAACTAAGCTTCAAGGAGCAATTAACACAATAATCAATCTGCCTGAGATGGAGTAATATAAAGAAAAATTGAACCAAATATGTTCCAAGATCATCAATGATATACCAACTCAAACTAAGTAAACCATGAATCAATATACCTGAACGAGCTAAGTACCAAGTTCAAATTCTAAAAACTGAAAAGAGCCCTGAATCTGAAAACCAATACCATAATCCAAATACATGTACGAATGAGATAACCTGTATCTGCATGAAGCTCAAACTAATTAGTACCAAAAAGAAATGACAAATTTGAATGTAACTGAAAGCCAAGACCAATAAGCCATATAATAAATTTTTTCATTAAATTTGTACCATGATAATGCATAAAATAGAATTGTCCACTGAATGCCAAGACCAATAAGCCATATAATCAATTTTTTCATCAAATAAGTACTATGATAAACCATAAGGATCCAATCTGAGACTGTCAACAACTGAAAGTGATTTTGTCATCAAGGACAAATCCTAAACACAATTGAGATCCAACAAACTCCCCCTTTGTCCTTGATGGAAAAACACAAATGACTCTCCCCCTTTTTGCCTCAATGACAAAGGATAGAAGAGAAGAATGTGCATTTCCATGAAACACAACTAAGAAGCCAACCAAGTACCATGAGAAACAACTACAAAAAATAGAGTAAAAGTGTAGCAACCATGTTTGTAGGAGATTTGTAAGTGAGTAAAGATTAAAACATGCTCCCCCCAAGTCAATGCTTGTAAAAAAAGAGAAGTAAAGATTGAGAGATAAATCCCAATCGAAGTCTCTGCCTTTCAAATAACTCTTTAGCTAAGGGCTTAGTAAAAATATTAGCCACCTGATCTTGTGAGCCAACAAATTCTAAATAGACTTCATTAGCTAGTACCTTTTCTTGAAGAAAATGAAACTTGATCACAATGTGTTTAGTGCGAGAGTGCATAACAGGATTTTTGGAGATATTAATTGCACTAGTGTTATCACATAAAATAGAGACAGGTCTAAGAACTTCAATACCCATATCAGATAGAGTTTGACTCATCCAAAGTACTTGAGTACAACACGAAGTGGCATCAATGTATTCTACTTCAGGAGTGGAAAGAGAAACATATTCTTGTTTCTTGTTGTGCCATGCCACTAAACGATCACCAAGAAAGAATGCAGCACCACTAGTGCTTTTCCTATCATCCAAACAACCAGCCCAGTCAGCATCACTATATGCAATCAATGAAAAATCATTGCTTCTAGGATACCAAAGACCGTAATCAAGTGTTCCCTTAATATATTTAAAGATTCTTTTAACAACAATGACATGAGATTCTTTAGGTGATGCCTAAAACCATGCAACTATGCAAACTGCCTGCATTATGTCAGGTCTAGAAGCAGTTAAATATAACAGACTACCAATCATTGATCTATATTCAGTTTGATTTGTATCATGAGAATCATCAACCTTAGTAAGTTTGGCTCCAGTAACCATTGGAGTGATAATTGGATGGCATTCATTCATTTGAAATTTCTTAAGCATCTCTCTAGCATACTTGGTTTGAGAGAGAAAAATGTCATTTTCAAGTTGAGAAATTTGAAGACCCAAAAAGAAATTTAATTCTCCCAATAATGACATTTCAAACTGAGATTCCATAAGCTGAGAGAATTTTTTACTCAAAGCAACATTATTGCAGCCAAAGATAGTGTCATGAACATAAATTTCAACAACCAGAATATCAAAACCTTCAGATTTAACATAAAGATTGTTGTCAACACCTCCTCTAACAAATCCATTAGAAATCAAATGACTGTCCAGCCTAGAGTACCAAGCTCTAGGTGCTTGTTTTAAGCCATAGAGGGCCTTTTTCAACCTGTAAACATGATTAGGCTTATCTTTGCAAATAAATCTTTCAAGTTGTTCTACATAGACCTCTTCATCTAAATAGCCATTCAAAAAGGAATTTTTGACATCCATTTGATAAATAATGAAGTTCTTATAAACAAAATAAGCCAAGAATATTCTAATATATTCTAGTCTAGCAACAAGTGCAAAGGTTTCACCAAAATCAATACCTTCTTGTTGAGCATAGCCTTTGCAGAAAAACCTTGCTTTGTTGCGAACAACATTGCCATTTTCATCAAGCTTATTCCTGTATATCCATTTGCCTCCAATGACATTCTTGTCATTTGGTCTTGGGACTAACTCCCAAGTTTGATTTTTCTCAATCTGATCAATTTCTTCCTACATAGCATTAACCCAACATAAATCTGTGAAAGCTTCATTAAAAAATTTAGGCTCAAACTGAGTAACTAAACAGAAAGCTATTTGAGCTTTTTCATCATATTCTATAGCCTTTCTTCTAGTTTGAACTCTTGCATTCTTATCCCCAATAATCTGATCTTTGGGGTGGTATTTAGCAAGAGATTTTAGAGGAGTTTTTGATACACATTTTTCAGGACTTGCTTCTAAAATTTTAGGGCTTGTTGATTCAACTCCTTCTGAATTCATTACAAGTTCAAGTTCTTCTTCCTCATTATCCTGCATAAGTTCAACATCTAAATGTGGTCTTTCATCAAATTTTACATTAACAACTTCAACAATATTATTTAGCATTTTGTTAAGACATTTATAAGCTTTACTATGAGTTGAGTATCCCAAAAAGATACCCTCATCACTCTTTGATTGAAAGTTGCCAAGGTTATCATCATCTTTCTTGATAAAATACTTGCTTCCAAAAAATTTAAAATACTTCACAGAAGCTATTTTCCATACCATAGTTCATAAGGAGTTTGTTTATATTTCACCCTAAGCTGCACTCTATTCAAAATTTATACAGCTGTATGAACAACTTCTTTCCAGTACATATTGGGCAACTTAGCTTCATCTAGCATTTTTCTAGCCATTTCTTTTACGGTTCTATTTTTACATTCAACTACCCTGTTTTGTTGAGGTGTTTTAGTTGCAGCATACTACCTTTTAATACCGTGTTGTTCACAGTAATCAATAAACTCTTGAGAGGTGAGCTCACCTCCTTTTTCAGATCGTAGACATTTGAGTTTCAGATCTGATTCCTTTTCAACCATTTTACGAAAGATTTTGAACCTTTCAAAAGATTTTGATTTGTGCTTAAGAAATGTGACCCAAACCATTCTAGTATAATCATCCACAAATAGCATAAAGTATTTTTCACCATTAATAGACCTTGTTCTAGTTGGTCCACACAAATCTGTATGCACTAGCTGTAAAGGTTTTGATGAAGAATGTTCTTTTGTTTTGAAACTGACTCTAGTTTGTTTACCGCTTAAACATTCTTTGCATATAGAATTTTCTGGCTTGTTAAGGACTGGTAAACCTCTAACATTATGATTTTTATTGATTCTAATCAGATTTTCAAAATTTATGTGTCCTAATCTTTTATGCCATAACCAGCTTTCTTCAATTTGGCCCATTAGACACATACCTTGATTATTGTCATTGCTTGATGTGTCAAGAATATTGTAAACATTTCCTTTAGTTCTTCTTCCAACTGCAATAGCCTTTCCAAGCTTGTTTTTAATCTCACATCCCTACGAAGTCAACCAAACATGATAACCATTGTCACATATTTGACTAACACTTAGAATATTGTGATTAAGACCTTCCACATAGTACACATTATAGATAGGGGTGTCCTCATTCAAAAGAAGTGAACCTCTACCTTTAATTTTTATTCCAGAATTATCACCAAACTTCACATATCCACCTACATAATCTTCAAGGTTTATGAATTTATCCTTGTCACCAGTCATTTGGTTAGAACATCCACTATCTAGGACCCATAAGTCCTTTTTCTTGGAATGAAAGGCAGTTTGGACTAACATACTTTGCTCAATGTTGTTAACATTCTTATGCTTCCAGACCTTTTTGATTTTCTGTTGTTTAGATTGCCGATCAGCTTTGCATTGTTTGACAGAGTGCCCCAAAGCATTGCATTTAAAACATATGATCTATTTAACAAAACCATAGTATTGCCTAAGACCAAACCTAGGTATTCTAGGATTCATAAGCCTACAAGAGCTCACTTTATGGCCAAATTTGTTGCAGAAAAAGCAGTAACCATAGAAGAAGGGATTGACTTTGTATGATGTTCTATTACCTTTAATGGATTGAACATGATTCTTACCAGATTTAGAGTGATTTGGACCTAAACCCTTGATTTTAGAAGAGATGTTTTTTTTGCATTATCAATTGAGCATTCACCCTTTTCAAAACCAACACCAGTTTTATCTTTATACAGCTTTTGCTTGCTGAGCATCTCATTAAGTTTTAAAGTGCTTTCATATTTTTCAATTTCCTTTCTAAGACAGACTACT
The DNA here is from genome assembly GCA_007258455.2 of Sequoia sempervirens. Taxonomy (NCBI): domain Eukaryota; kingdom Viridiplantae; phylum Streptophyta; class Pinopsida; order Cupressales; family Cupressaceae; genus Sequoia; species Sequoia sempervirens. The sequence goes on from VDFB02353493.1 coordinate 120,334,963, forward strand.
TCTTGTTCCAATTTTGGAATTTCTTGATCCTTGCAGCTTACATTCACTTGAAGACAGTCCTCAACTCTTTTAGCTTCTTCAAGTTGAGTTTTCAGAGAGACTATTTCTTGATCAGGTTTGTGTTCTTGAAAAAGAACTTGTTTTTTGAGTTTTCTGACCTCTTTTAAAGCACATTTTAGTTCACTTTCAAGATCTACCTCACCTTCTTCAATATCAATGGTGTTTGAATCTTCTTGCTGAGTAATTTCAGCCATGAACAAGGTTTCATCTTCTTCAATAGATGAATCTTCAGACTCAATGTTAGTTTCATCTTTACTAAACAAAATCTTCTTCTTTTTGAAATTGAAATATTTTTTTCGGTTTAAATGCCTTCTTCTTAGGCTATTTTCTAGATTTCTCATTGTCATTGATTCAATCATCATAGGGGCACTTAGCAGCAAAGTGACCTATTTTACCGTAGTTAAAGCATTTAAAGGGAAGTTTTCCCTTATATTTTCCTAATCCCTTTTTAAATTTTCTAACAAAATGGGATTCTTTAGAATCAGACAACTTTGACTCACTAACTTCATCTTTTTCTTTCTTTTCAGTGTTAAAGGCAGTTTCTTTTCCTGTTGAGTTTTTTTTGCTAATTCTCATTTCATAGGCAGTAAGAATTCCCTACAGACTATCTAAGGTGAGCTGATCAAAATGTTTCTTTTCTTCAAGAGCTAAAACCTTAGATTCAAATTTAGTTGGTAAGGTTCTAATGACCTTTGTAACCACATCAAACTCTTTAACCTCTTGTCCTAATCCTTTCATAGCATTGATAACATCATCAATTCTTAGAAAATATTCAGTCACTTTTTCATCATCCTTCATTCTCATTTCCTCAAAATAATGTTTGAGAGTAATGATTTTTGACAGTTTGAATTTTTCATTCCCTTGATATATGGTTTCAAGTTTATCCTAGATTTCTTTAGTAGCCTTGCAATGCATGACTTTAATAAACACATCTTTAGTTAAACCACACAAGATGGCATGCTTAGCTTTGGCATTAGTTTCATACCTCTTTTTCTCAGCAAGATTTGTGGGTATTGTGGCTGGAACATTGTACCCATTTAACACAATGCTCCAAACATCAACATCATAAGAAACAAGAAATGTTTCCATTCTGATTTTCTAGAACACATAATATGTTCCATCAAAATAATCGAGCTCTACTTACAGAAGCTCCTTCTTGAGATTGTGCCATTAAAAACAGACTCCATGACCAGGATCAATCCTAGGAGGTTTAGACCTATCAGAGGAACCTACGATCTGATACCAATTGTTGGAGTGAAAATGACACTAAGAGGGGGGGCGAATTAGTGTCTAAATAGATTTAAACAACTTTCATAAAATTAAAACATAGCTTAGATTTGATCTCAATATTGACATGATTAATGCATTCATAAATTGAATGTATTCATTCATAAACAAAATTGAGAAATGCAATACCTAAACGGCGAACAAAGCAGTAACAACTCAGTAAAGCAGTAAGACCATAAAAGAAAAAAGAGACACAAGATTTTGTCAAGTGGAAAACCCTCCGGGGGTATAAAAACCACTCCTAAAATGCCTTGCAAGCTTAATCAATTTAATCCACTGTTCACAGTGCCTTATAGGCTAATTTTTGAGCACCCACTTAAGGAGCACCAACCCCTCGTTTAGAGATATCAATCTCAAGGAGCGCCAACCCCTCAAATTCTATTTTTGAAAAAAAATAATATCTTAGAGGATCTCTTTGTTTTTAGTTAAGCTCATATAACTCAGTTTTCTCGTCTACCTAATACCCTAAGAATCCAAATATTTAATCCTTAAAATATTACATAGAGAAGAATTACAATACTATTCAGCATCATATTTTTCAGATTTTGTATTACAGAGTTTTTTCAATACATTTCTTGATACAGCCAAAATATCTATCTCTTGGAATGATAACCAGAAGGATCACTGTGTTCACAACACTGTTTTTATATACATTTTCAAGTATGTCTATCAAAAGAGTCTTCAAAGAATTCGAGGTCAAAGGAGAATTTGAAACCTCCTTTCTATTTTTAGAAAAAAGATGCCAGATAATGAATGTCTACAAGAGTAATGCCTGTGCAATAGGCTGTAAAAACTTTTACAGAGTTATATCAATGATAAATCAAGGATCTTTTTCAAATCTGCAATTGCTTTTACAAAACCCAGGTCATTAATAAAAAAAATAGTCATTTGAAACTATTTTTAGAATACCCATAAGCTGAAACCCTTAAATCTAAATACCCACATGATGAAACAATAATTTTTGCAACGAATGAAGTGATTTCAAATTGCAACTGACACATTTTTCAAAACCACGACTTCCCATCAACTAAAAATCATAAACCCTCAATGTAAAATGAATGTTCTGCTTTTAAGAGTCATCAATGAAAGTTTTGAGGTAATACAAAAATGCTGACAACAAGAATCCCAAATAAACATTGATATGTTGATAGAAACAAATGAATATCACAACTAGAGATAGAAGAATGTAACTGAAATCATATAATGCTAAAATTGTTAGAGATACCTATTTATTTCTTTTTCTATTTACAAAAGAGAACAAAAAAAAGATAACTGCCATTAAAGTTGAATGTTGGAAATGACACCTGATTAGCAACAAGAAAAACAAATGAATACCAGTTAGAATTGCAGCTCCCACGACTTCCTTTAACCTCCGTCGAACTTCCAGCCAAAGAGTAACAGTAAACCAAGATCCAGTCATGTCTTAGAGTAGATTTTAGTTTCAAAGAGTGACAGAGAAAGCTGAGAGTAGATTCGCAGAAGAGAGGAGACCATTCTAATGGCGGCGGCTAGGGTTCTATACTTAGCCAAGTGAAAAACATTAACCACGTTTTTCCCTATCTTACCAAAATTCAAAGCATTTGATGACTTTGCTGAAGAATAATGAGATTTGAAGTCCATAATTAAATCACAAACTAATAAAGAACAACTTAAAAGTTGTTTGAGTTCACTGTCCAAGACCAAAATTGGTCGACCACATTATTAAGAAAGACCAAATTATTAAATAAAGATGTCGACCAAAAATCTGAGTCAAAGGTTCTCATAATGCCGACTTAGAAAAAATGATGGCTTCCAAAAGTTATAGATGAGTGGCCATTTATAAATCGAACCAAATGAATATTGCCATAAGTGCCAATAAATGCCATCAAATAAAAAAAAAGTGAGAACAAGATGGCTTTAGAATCATGAGTAAATAAAGTAATTAAACAAAGCTTCAAGGAGCAATTAACACAATAATCAATCTGCTTGAGATGGAGTAATATAAATAAACACTAAACCAAATATGTGCAAAAATCATCAATGATATACCAACTCAAACTGAGTAAACCATGAATCAATATACCTGAATGAGCTAAGTACCAAGTTCAAAATTCTGAAAACTGAAAAGAGCCCTAAATCTAAAAACCAATACCATAATCCAAATACATGTACGAATGAGATAACCTATATCTGCATGAAGCTCAAACTAATCAGTAACAAAATGAAATGACAAATCTAAATGTAACTCAAAGCCATAGAACTGTCCACTAAATTCCAAGACCAATAAGATATATATTCAAAATTTTCATTAAATTTGTACCATGATAATGCATAAAATAGAACTGTCCACTCAATGCCAAGACCAATAAGCCATATAATCAATTTTTTCATCAAACAAGTACCATGATAAAGCATAAGGATCCAATCTGAGACTGTCAACAACTGAAAGTGATTTTTTCATCAAGGACAAACCATAAACACAACTGAGATCCAACAAAAGTTTCTTATAAGGCAGAGATCACACACAAGTCCACAATTCTATTCTCTCATGCACACAAGGATTGGAATGAGAGTAGTACATCAAGCCATTCCAAACACAATATGATACAATTAACATCCAAGAATACATGGGAATGAAATCCACTCACTAGCATTAATCCCTCAAGAAGTAGGTCAATTGGGAGATATAAGGTTTTGACCAATCAAACTACTAACTAGTTAGCAAATTTGTAGAAATGAGGTCACAAAAACCAATGTTAGAATTGTAATCATGCATTAGATAATAATTAATTAATCTTTAATTGATTATTACTCTAATTCATTTCATACACTTAAGCTAAACTTAGGACTTCTTTTTTTGCTAACTAGAGTGAGATTTTATTAGATCATTATGTCTCATCACATAGGATGACAATGTTTTTCATGATCTATTCCCTTTATCATTTAGGGTTGCTCTTACAAAATACTCACCCTCATTGTATTATCTCTCGATCTCCATGAAGATGAGTTTGAGGTATATTTTTTAAGTATTTTCTTGTTGAGGATATAGAAAATCATTATTTGCAACTTTCTTTGTGTGGAGGGTGTTTATGTTTATTGTTTGATCCTATATCTCGTGTTTATTCACAATTCCAACAACCTATACAAAGGTAGAGCTATGCTAAAAAATATTATAACATGTTAGCCTAAAAAAAGGAATATCAACCTCAATCCAAAAGTTGAAAAGAAATGATTCCAACAAAATATTTATTTCCTCTCAAGGCTAACCGACATATATGCAAAATTCTACATAAATAAGGGATTATTTACTCTAGCATTCCCATTTTCATCATGTATGAAAAATTCATACAAATTAGGTCTTGACTCTTACAAGATTCAAATACATAACATAAACTAATGATTCTACTCCACAATACTTGAAATGTTTAGATCATAAAATATATATTTCATAAGCATTTACATCATACATCAAATGCAATACTTGAATAAAAGAGTAGTTCAACTCCTAGTATAATTTTGACTACATAACATTATATCATTGATTTTATCCACTCATTGCATTCAAATGATAAACAAAACATGCAGGTTCATGCAAGAAGTTGGGTCCACAAAAAGCTCAAAAAGTGGAAGTGTTTTTCCTTTTTTTTAAAAATTGTCACACTTGGACTGAAAATTTGAGGCACTTACACTTTGAATCTTAAAAAAGCTAGTAATATGAAATTTAGTATTTTGAATCTAGTTTCCAAATATGTACTTTATTCTAATACCCAAATGGTACAAATTAATCTTTAATAGGAATATATAAAAACCACTTTTAAAAGTCACTTTTTTTTACCATACCATGCATGTGTACAAACATCATAATTTGACCTAAATAAAAGTATTTTTCTAATTCATTTTGAGGAAAGATATGTAAAAACCTAGAGATTGATGAGGATAATTTTTGTAATTTTTTTATCAAATATTATTTTTAATTATTTTTTATTAGCCATAATTGTTGTTTTCAAAATCAACATGTACAAACACCATAATTTGACCTAAACTAATCATTTTTAAAAAAAAATCACTGTGTAGAGAATTTTCTAAAGATTGATATCATATATTTTTTTTACAAAAAAATTAACAGATTAAAATTTATTAAAAAGTAAAAGAAACCTGATATTTCAAGTTTATGGATCAATTTGCTTAGAAATTAATTAAAAGATAGAAAAACTAATCAAATATTTTAAAATATATATATTTGAAAACTAGACATCATGATATATAATGGATTTTAATTTCATAAATTAATTCTGAAAAAAAATCCATCAGCGCTATTGCCAAAGTTAGACATATCTCTTGAATTTTCCTTAGTGTTATAGTTGCAGGTCAAAGGCTAAGGGTTGGGTTGCCAAACCTTTCCCAAGCCTAAAACTTTTTAAATTTTTTTTGGTCGAAACCTCCCCTCTTCGTGAACCCAACTTCTTTCACTTACCCACATAGTTTCAAGTTTCATTTCAACTTCATAAATAATTTATCCTAAACATACCATAATTATGATTTCCCAAACATGCTAAATGCCTTCTAAGATGATAAGAAAATTTTACTCAAAATAAAGTTACACTTGCATTACCATGAAATGAATTTCATCCCAAACAAAGATTTTTTTAGTTCTAAAAAAAATGAGCCAATAGAATTGTTATATTTTCATCTCACCTAGGCTAGAATTCATTTAGTAGTTATGTAAAAAGTTTTAAAAATTCGTCATCTAGGTTCTTAGGTGTCTTAGGCCATTTTATTAAAAGGATCAAGTCATTTTGGGTTTTAGGTGTCAAGGAAAAGCAAGGGAAAGAAAAATAGAAAAATTAAAATTAAAAGAAGCTTTCATTATTTCTAGGTCTTCACGTTGAGTTTCTCTCTTGCAAGTTTAGGGCACATTGCATGTAAGTTTAGGAATTTATGTCTCTTTCCATTAAATGAACCTCCATTTTTGTTGTGAGACCAATAGTTCCTCCTCTATCTTTGCATATTACACATTTGGAGGCATGTATATGACATATTAAAGAAGTCTAGAAGGATAAATAACCACTTTTATGATCAAGTAGGGTTTCAAAGAGTTCATTTACACCTTTCTATATTGCAGGCCCAATGTTTTGGTTTCCTTGATTTCTATTTATCCTTTGTATCATTTAAAATATTTGAAATGGATATCCCCTCAGGTTCATCTAGAGATAATACACCATTATGTATGTTTCATGAATCTTGTGAATCACAAAATTCACAAACATTGTTCACAATAGTTACGAAGATATTTTTACAAATCATGAGACTCCTATCAAAAAGAATATGTGTTGTATAGAACTTCATTTGGTATAGTCACTCTACTAATATTTTTCCAAGTTTTATTTTAGTCATCTAAAGGTTTATTGAGGTAAAATAAGTGTGTAGGATCTATCATAAGAGATTGTTGACTATCCTCTTGTTAGGTTGTGTTATATTTAATATAAAACCATGTGAAGGTTTGTAACAAAATATTTTTTGAAGCCACTATCAAAAGTTAAAACCCCTTTAGGTATCTTGAAAATCCAAACCACATTTATGTGTCAATATTGACAAACACAATGAAAAGGATCTATGATAGTCTTAAAATCATAGTCAACAATGTTAAAATGAAGCTATAAAGATGACTATGAAACATAATTCATAGAGATGTTGTGCCCCTTAAAAGATAATGCATACCTACTACACTAATGTAAGCAAGGTGGTGATATCTCCTTTTCCAACACAAATTGGCCTAACTCAATCAAGGAAACCTACCCATGAACACAATACACTCAACTTGTCTCAATCAATCACACTAAGGCTTGTAACCCACAAAACCCAACTTTGCACAATATCATTCAGAGAAGTTCATGCAATGGCCTGAAAAACATCAATTAAGACTCACGATAGAACCAACTCAACATCCCTAAAAGGTTTCAAGTGACTTCTTTATAACAACATAGAGATCCAATACCTTACCCCTATTTTAGGCTACTAAATTAGCCCTCTTTTACAAAGGAGGTCCCTCCTAAACAATTTATCTTCACCAAAACTCAACTACAAGTCACTAATTGTTTGAAAAAACACCAAATTCCACAATCACTTCTCAGGTTCATGAAATTTTAGGCGTTGATCCATGAAACCATCCAAATCCATGCAAAAGACCTGGGGTTATTAAAACTCACATCACCCGGGCTTCTCAAACTCCAAAATTGCACCCAATGGCTTCTAAATAGCTTGCAAAAACTCAAAAAACCATCACAAGATCCAATCAACCATCACTTCATCAAAACCCTAAACCAATACCTCTTTTCCACAAAGAAAACTCATTGTCCAACCCTAGGGCATCATCTAATTTCACACAACCTGACTCCTCTTCCTAATAAACCATGAGAACACCTAATTTAAAGTTTTTGGGACCCATTCCATGAGAAAAAATAAATACATAAAGTGGAATGGGTCAGTTTTCCATTTTAAAAGACCTTCAACCCCTTAAAACTGTGAAAACAGGGCAATCACATAAAATTTAAGAGAACACTCTCTAAACACAATGATAGACCCTCCAAATAGGTGAAAATGAAAGCTACTCCAATTCCCTAAAAAAAAAAATGAGATGCAGAACATTTATTAATAGTACAAATCCGTACAACTCCAAAAAGTTTAGGAAAACAGAGAATTTTGCAGAATGAATGTTGTATTTCTTATGGAAATTTCAATAAATTCTTCATCCATAAACCTTTGAGCCTTTGGAGGCCTTTTATAGCATTTACATTCAAATTTCAACTAATCCAACATCTATAACTACCTTTCAAATCCTATGACTTTTCATATTCCCTAAAGTTGCATTTTTACAAAATCTTGCTTTGACAACTTTAACATTTTTGTGCAACTTTTACATATTTGACACCCATAACTCAAAACCACAAAATTACATTACAAATGGTCTTTTTAGACCTTATTTAAGGTAAATATAATCAAAACACCCATACTAACCTACTGACCACCTTCAAATCATCAATTTTTCAATTAAGGGTTTAGATGCTCATGCACCATACAACCTCACAGAAAAAGAACACATGCCACATGAGTTAGATCTTGTATCATGCCTCATATTTTCTCCTCTTTGACCTTCACATAACCTTTGATCTGCATTTCCTCTCCACTGGTTCCAAGACTGAAGTTATGCACCCTTGACCTTGCTTGTTCTTGAACATGTCTTCATTTTTGTAGTCAGACCTGATGATGGTCTTTTTCCTGTTCCTTGATCAAAACCTATCATTGTTCCTTCATTGCGACCTGTAAAAAAACATTTATTAGTAATCCATTGAACTGACTTCATCTTTGTCTCATCTTCATGCTCACATTTTCCCTCAAGTTCTTGAACACCTTGTCCTTTCACCCTTGTCACCAGTCCTTTCTTCATTGTCATCAAACTTTTTGTCTTATCATCAAACATCACTATACCAACAAATTCACATCTTAATGTACATGTAGATTCTTCATACCTTACAACCTTACCCTTAACCAAAGGGCACACCATTGTACCAATCAACACATTTTCTATCCAATTCACTGTCAACAAACCAGAAGCAACTTTCTTACCTATTGTCCCAACATTCTCATGCCTTGAACTAACTGAAGCATCCAACTTTTTGTCTTCCTTCACAACATTTACAAGTTCCTTCTTCCCACACATAATAAATTTTCCTTACCTTTCTCATCTTCCACCAAAGGAGTCAAAACAAACTTGCATCCATCCTTCACCATAGTATATGTGTTCTCTCTTCCATCATACATTGCACGGTTGTCATATTTCCAAGGCCTACCTAGGAGTAAATGAAAAAATCCATAGGCAAGATATCACAAACCACCTTATCTCTATATCCCCCAATCTGGAATTCTACTACTGCTTGTTCATTAACCAACAAAGATTTCCCATCACTCGACCATGACACTTTATAAGGTAGCTCATGAGGAACTTTTTGTAAATTTAGTTTATTGACCATCTCTCTTGACACCATGTTTTTAGTAGAGCCAGAATCAATAACAATTTTGCATACATTTTTTTTGCAATTACATGTGGTCTTGAAAATATTCTTTCTTTCCAATGTTTCCACGTCCTTGGCTGCCTTCAATACAATCTTCCTCATCATCAACATTTCCCCTGTTTCAGGAGCAGCATGTAAACTTGTAGGATAGTTACTCTCACATTCCTCTTCTTGAAATAATTGATCCCTCCTATCAGTCCTCTTTTCTCGACTTGTTGAACTACCAAACCTTTTAGGAAATTTCCATCAAGGATGACCATATTCATTACAATTATAACATCTCCCTACAAAAGTATTAGAATTTCTAGCACCACGTAATCTACCTCTACCCCTAAAACCTCCTCTTGTATCAACACCTTGCTCCTTACCTCTGTTTTCTTCTTCTTTTTCCTCACTTGGCTACTTTGGTGTAGGGATTACTCCTCTCCCTCTTGTGCTAGTACATCTTCCTCTAACTAATTTCTCTTGCCTTCTTTTGAGCTTTTCCTCCACCCTAATTGCTAATTGAAAACATTCCTCAATATTCTTTGGGTTAGCAATAACAAGTTCATTTTTTATGTTAAATATGAGACCACCTAGATATCTAGCCACTTTTTCAACTTCATCTTCATCCCTTCTTGACATTATACTTAGTTTGTAAAATTCATCAGTATAGGACTTGAAATCTAGATCTTTTTGTTTCAATCCTTGCAATATTTTATACAATTGAACTTCATAATCCTTTGGAAGAAACTTCCCTTTCAGTTTTTGTACCATCTTGTCCCAACAAACTATTCTTGACTTGCCTTTTTTTCCCCTTTTTTCTTGCTCATAGTCCCACCATAGAAGAGCATGACCTTTGAGTTTATTCTTTGCCACCTTCACCTTCTGTTTTTCTGAAATATCTTCACTTTCAAAGTGATTGTCCATAACAGCAATCCAATCAAGCAATTCTTCTTCATTTAAGTTTCCACCATACTTAGGAAGATCAACTTTTACCTTCATTGAATCGCCTTTAACTACTTTAAGTAACTTTTCCATTCTCTAATCTTCAAGGTCTAGTTCTTCATCAACATCTTCCTTTGTTTGACTATCTTCATTCTCATCTCTTATTTTCTTTGTCTCCAAGGCAGCAAGCCTTGCCAACACTACATTATGTGACTCCAGAAGCTTAGCATGCTTCTCCTTCAATTCCTGCAACTCTCTAGTAGCACCAACACCCTTCAAAGGAATCTTCACCAATTTTTCTTTTCACCTTCCAATCACTTTTCTTCAAACCTACAAATTCAATCACAAAATACCTTCTCCTTGGCCTCTGATACCACCTAATGTAAGCGAGGTGGTGATATGTCTCTTTCCAACTCAAAATGACCTAACTCAATCAAGGAAACCTACCCTTGAACACAAAACACTCAACTTGTCTCAATTAATCACACTAAGGTCTGTAACCCACAAAACCCAACTTTGCACAATATATTTTAGAGAAGGTCGTACAATGGCCTAACAAACATCAATTAAGACTCACCATAGATCCAACTCAACATCCCCAAAAGGTTTCAAGTGACTTCTTTATAACAACATAGAGATCCAATACCTTACCCCTATTTTAGGCTAATAAATTAGCCCTCTTTTACAAAGGAGGTCCCTCCTAAACAACTTATTTTCACCAAAAATCAACTAAAAGTCACTAATTGTGTGAAAAAACACCAAATTCCACAATCAGTTCTTAGGTTCATGACATTTTAGGCGTTGATTCATGAAACCCTCCAAATCCATGCAAAAGACCTAGGGTTTATTAAAACTCACATCACCCGGGCTTCTCAAACTCTAAAATTACACCCAATAGTTTCTAAATAGCCTACACAAACTCTCAAAACCATCACAAGACCCAATCAACCATCACTTCATCAAAACATTATACCAATACCTCTTTTCCACAAAGAAAACTCACTGCCTAGCCCTAGGGCATCATCCAATTTCACACAACCTGACTCCTTTGCCTAATAAACCATGAGAAAAAATAATTTAAATTTTTGGGACCCACTCCATGAGAAACAGTAAATACAAAAATTGGAATGGGTTAGTTTTCCATTTTAAAAGACCTTCAACCCCTTAAAAGTGTGAAAATAGGGTAGTCACATAAAATTTAAGAGAACACTCTCTAAACACAATGATAGACCCTCAAAATAGGTGCAAATGAAAGCTACTCCAATTCCCTAAAAAAAACCATGAGATTCAGAACATTTATTAATAGTACAAGTCCATGCAACTCCAGAAAAGTTTAGGAAAACAGAGAATTTTGTATAAAGAACGTTGCATTTCTTATGGAAATTTTAATACATTCTTCATCCATCAACCTTCAAGCCTTTGGATGCCTTTTTATAGCCTTTAAATTCAAATTACAACTAATCCAATTTCCATAACTACCTTTCAAATCCTATGACTTTTCATATTCCCTAAAGTTGCATTTTCACAAAATCTTGCTTTGACAACTTTTACATTTTTGTGCAACTTTTACATATTTGACACCCATAACTCAAAACTGCCCAATTACATTGAAAATGGTCTTTTTAGACCTTATTTAAGGTAAATATACTCAAAACACCCATACTAACCTACTGACCACCTTCAAATAATCAATTTTGTAATTAAGGGTTTAGGTGCACCTGCACCATGCGCACTCATAGGAAAATAGGTTGGTTCAAAATGGTTTTGATAAAAATTATGATGGCTATATTTTCTCACATGAGGAAACCAAAGGATTCATGGAAAAGAAAACAACACCAAATTTTCTTAGCTACTAGTCTATGAAGAGAAAATGTGGATATTTTATTTTTATGTTCAAACCATCCAGGTTTGAACAATAGAGAAGACAAGAGAAATAGAGACAAATGATGTAATAAAGTAGATGACTACCAAACAATCAAAAGTGATGAAGTAGAGGGTTTTGAAGATGGAAGAAAAGTGTGATAGAAAAGGACACATTGACAATGGTAATGACTGATGTAACAAATTTGCAAGATAACATAATCTGAAAAGCAATAGACAAAAGGAAATGAAGAAGGTAGCCATAAGATCATGTATTAAAAAAAAGGAAAGATGACAATGTGGTATGACAATTAACATACATGCAAAGAACAAAATACAAGGTGATTGTTAACAGGGTATAGAAAGGGAGCTCCAAAAAGTCCCATTCAGTAATGTTTAAAAGGCTCAAGGGCATGTTAAATTGAATGAAATCATTAACTAGTATGTAGTAAAGAATAAGGTTAAGAACACATGCCATATAAGATATGTTTATCACTAGATTGACATCCCAAATAGACAACACAATAGTAATAGAGTTTCTAGAAATAGATCGACACTTATGACTGTGTAAATAATAGCTTGCAAACATAAAGCTATAGTCATGTTGAGATAGTCACAATCATATGAGATTAAGGGGCGGGTGCAAAAAGTGGCCAATTTTTTTTTTTTTTGAAAATTCCATAACACGAGCACATTATAACACACTCATATTATGGCTTGGTGTAACAGATCCTAAGGCTTGGTCACACTGAAGATATAATGTGCTCACGTTATAACATGAGTGTGTTATAACTATTTATAACAAAAAAAATCAACATTCATCATTTTTCATTTCTACATTTTTCTCCAATCTTGCGGCCTTCAAACCCTCAAATGTGTGCTCACATTCTTAGAGACCAAATTCTTCATTAAATCATTGTTGAGTCTTCACCAAAATGCAACCATGACATCAGGGAAGTGTTAGGAGTAATTTTTGTTTTGTTTTTTTGTGAATTTGTATCTAAATAAGAAGATTTAATAGGTTTTTTTATGTAAATTTATTTAATTTATAGGAAATGATAATCAAACCCCCTAATCTTCAAAATCCTCCTTCACCTCAACCCAAAATACCTAGTGAAGAACAACGCCAAATCTAGAAACAAACTCCTCCAACAATTTCTCAACATCCCCCTGGAACTCAACAAAATTTAATGGAGGAAATCGAAAATAACAAAAAACAAAGTGAGTTAATTGTGAGGTTGAAAGATCCTACAAGTCCAACCTCGCAAAGAACTATGCTTGTAGAATCACTTGAAGCTATGTTAAAACATGTAGATTCAATTAGAAAGCAATTAAGTGGTTGGGTGGAGAAGATACAGGAGTACAAAGAATATTATGCAGATAAACTATCCTACACACATGTCAAAAATGAAAAAATTAGAAAATTTCATTTGTGTTTAGTTTTCACAAACCCATGAACAAATCAACCTCTACACCCTACAAGAAAGAGGCTTCCTATCCATTGGTGCAACAACCAAGGGATAAATGACTATTTTTGGTAGAGGTAGTGGATGGTTTTTTACCATCCTCCATGCAACAATAACAAGGTCCCACAATATTTATTGAAGAAACTCTATTGCAAGTTTTTCCTCAACAAAATCCCTAACTATTTTGATATGCAAGACTTCCAGGGTAAAGGTGGTGGGTCTGCATAGGATAGAACAGGGGCACATGTTGATCCTCAGTGGCCACCGAGACAAGCACTCTCCAGACTAGCTTATGAGCACATGGATATCCCTTCCATTGTGAAGGAGAGTGATGAGGTTGAGACTCTACATTCTATTAGTTCCTTGACCCAAAACATCATAGAGCATTTCAGTCTTGCATTATAGCATGAGCTAGGGGAGACTTCGAGGGGTAGGGTTCCACCCGATATTTTTTAAGCTTGCAGATCCACTTATGGTTATGACCCCATGGATAGTCAAGAGGTAGGTGTGTAGGCTACATCTGTAGCTGACCAGTTGGTGATGACAGATGCCCTCCTAAATGAGGCTTTCGGCCTTGATACTCAGGTTTAAATATTATCAAGTTCATTGAATTTAATCTATTAAATTTTATTTTTGAAATGCAAGATTAACTAATTTAGACTAATGATTTTAATGAAATTTTAGGTTCATAGTATTCATTTTATTTTTAGTGGTCCTCCACCTCCGTATTATGCTACGAAATGTACTACTAAGGTATGCAACTACTAAACAATTATAAATATTACATGTGAATAGAATTTTTATATGAATGGTATTCTAATATCTAATTTTGGATGTTTTTGTTTGGTTAAGCAGGGAGAGGGCCCTAACCCAAAAAAAATAGTACAACATGATAAGAACAACAGGTGGTAAGAAACAACAAAAATAGGAATCCCACCAAACTTCCCCCTCCCACAAACAAAATGCTTAACCAATTCTCATACGATTAAACATACCAGTTCTATTATAGGAATCAAAATACCTTAACCTAACATTAGTAGCATCCTTCTCGATCCATCTAAAATACTTATTAACATCTATCATAGAGTCCCTACTTAAAATATAAAAAACATTATAGATATTTAAGTTCTGGCACCAACAACCATTACTAGTAATAACAGTCCTAGAAAACACAATAGAAATAACCATCAGAACAAAAAGAAAAAATAGCACAGTGAAGCAACCATGTTATGCTTCCTCGATCAGCTTCCATGCATTCATTAGGTCTTCAACAGTGCCATTCACTGTTGCCTTAAACTCCGTCTTTCCTTCCAAATCCGTGCCATCACCCACTACCTTTTTCTTTTGTTGCTTTTGATTTTTCCCATGCCAAAAATAGTAGCCATAACAGCCTTCTTCATGACAACATCAACCACCAAGCACACACTCTTTACCATTTCTTCCATGGTTTGAATTCTATTGTCATTTCCTTGTTCTTGCATACCTTTGTCTAGAACTTGCAGTCTTTCCTCAATTATACTCACCACCACATTTTCAAGGGCTTGAAGTTTGTTGTCCTCCACCTTCTCATGTATCCTTTTTTCTAGGATTTGCATCCTTTCATCTAGTCTTTTAATCCTCTCATTCCCATCATCCTCAACCTTGTCTTCCTCTTTTCCTATTGTTTCTTCCTTCTCTTGATTTTATATAACATTTCCTTCCTCCTCTCGCGCCATCTCATGTTGCAACTCCTCCACCTTTTCTTCATCGCCATTACCATCCTCACTTTCTGCTTTTGAGTTCTCCTCAGCTGAGTCACCACCCAAACTATCAGGAATCTCTTTAGTTGAGGAGTCATTATCTTCTTCTTCTTTCTTTTCCTCATTATCTTGCGGACTGTGGGTACTTTTCTCCTCAGGGCTCTGCAATTTTTTGTTACTTTCCTGTCCCTTCAATGCCACCATATCCAGTTTCTTTGATCTCCTTCCACCAAGGTTTGAGCCATCCATCTCATTATCATCAGGTATGGTAATTGTGTCCACCTCTTCCCCAAGTTCGTGCATAATCAATTTCCTCCTCTTTTTAGCTCCCATCTCCATCAAAATGTATGTTCTTTTCTTAAGAGTAATCATAAGCAAGTCCTTCCACATAGCAGTATCAGGGCTCTTGGATTTCTTACTCGATTTTTTAGATGTGGAGTGGGGAAGGTCTTCAAGAAGCTCAATTTTTCAATCAATTTGAGAACATGATTTTTCTGTGCAGTCTTAGAAAGCACAAATTTGCATATGGCTCTTATGAGGCCTTGGTGTAATGGTGGATTCGCTCCATGTGTAAGACTTTCGCTTAGTGAAGAAAATAAAAAGAAGGGAAGATTAGTTTTTTCCTGATGTCTTATGTGGTTGAGGCTGGAAAAGTAGTATCCATGGACGGACTGGTAGTAGCCTTCGAGGGTAAAATATTTCATAACAATAAAACATACATTATGATATGGAGGTGGCAGTTTAACCCTAAAGTAACCATTATGAAATCTTTCAAGTTTTTCTTTTCCTTCAAAAAACTTCTCAAAATAGTCTTGATACTTACCATTGCTAACCTTAGCAACCTTCGTTCCTTCATAAGCCAGACCTATCACTTACGCAATCAAATTCGCATCCACCTTAAACTAGAGCCCACCCAGATTAACTTCACCATCTCTCCATGCCTTAGCAAACTTGTAGATAAGTTTTCTTGTTGTATCCCTCCATTGCAGCGAAATACAGAGTGAAACCTGCCTACTCAAATAAACCCCATAGCTCCTCATTATTGTAGAGTGAATCATATTTTTGAGTTTTGGTACACTTCCTTGGGCCTCCCATTTTTCTTTCTGGGCTATGGAAATTTTTAGGAACAAGAAGGAAATCACTTCTATTACCTTCGACGTCCTGTACACTAGCAACGGGTAATTCCACACTCTCAGTTTTAATGGTGATTATGTGATTGTTCATTTGAAATGAAGCCAACTTAGGGTTTTTTCTATGATGCATAGAAGAGCTCACTCCTTGATTATCATCTTTTCGCCTATCATCATTATTGCTAGTGACAGCTCCACCTCCATTTCTTGCAATGATAACACTTATTTTATTTATTTTATTATTGTTACAAATGCAAGTCTATCTATCACATCGAAGATCAGACTTAAGATTTTTCCTCATGAAATTAATTTCCCTAAATAAATCTTTCATGTCAAGGTACCAAATTTTTTCATTTGGTCGTCCTTTCCATCTTTGGCTTTTCCTTTTATCGAGACTTGGCAATCCTTTTACAACGTGCCTCTGTCGACATCCAGTTAGCTTGTCATCTTGCATTCATGAGGTCCACATCCTCGTAAGCCTTCTCACCCCAACACTCTTATTAATAATTAAAATTCCCATCCTCATAATCCCTTACTTGAGTATTTTTCTCTATGTCTATCCACCGCTAAGACTTCTTTAATTTGATTAGGCAGATTAGAGAAGTCCAAATTTATTAAAATTTCTTGATTTACTCCAAGGTTGGCCATCACATCCACCACCTTATTACCTTCCCTCAAGGAGTGGAAAATTTTAACACATTGAATCTCTTGCAACATACTTTTGCAATCTTCCAACTTATCTTTGATTTCCCAAGGAATATTCGCCATGTTGTTGAGATAATCTATTATCAGCTTTGATTCTCCTTCTATAATTACCTTGCTCCACCCATCCTCTCTGAGAATTCTAACTCCCATCCAAATAGCATATGCCTCGGTGAATTTGTTCATTTAAGTTCCTAAGCCTTTGTTGTATCCAGTCAGATAGGCACCCTTATCATCCCTTATTACTTAACCAACAACAACCCATCTAGGATTCCCCTTTGAGCAACCATCAAAGTTGTATTTCACCCATCCTAAATCCAAGGGGTTCCAGACAGTACTCCTAATAATTTTTTTAAGCAAGTTTACATTATTTAAGTCATGGGAAAGCTCGCATTGATGTTTTATGCTTAGCTCTTGTTGTGTTGGCTTTTTCTTAGCTTGATGTATGTGTAGCTTTCCACATTTTCCTGAATTTGTCTTTTAACAATTAAACATAGCTCCTTACAAGTCCTTGTAGCATCCCTAAACACCCTATTATTTCTCTCTTTCCACAAGCCCCAAGCCAGAAATAGGGGAATCTGTCCCCACAAATCACTAATTATATTGTGGGAATAAGGGAAAAGCTCCATCCCTCCACAAACATTTGGACATTGACTGGAAAAACCCAATCCACCTTCAAAATATTGAGAAAAAAAACCCCAGACTTCTTAGGCATAAGAACATTGAAAAAACATATGCATGATAGTTTCCTCTTCTTCATTACAAAGACTGTATCTATTGGCAAGGTACCAACCTATTTTCTATAGGTTGTCTATAGTGAGGATCTTACCATCTATAATCATCCACTAGAAGCAGTTAATTTTTAGGACTAGATTCTTCTTCCAGACCTTCAGTTAGTTAAAAGATCCTAAAACCTAATTTTGCTGCATCATGGAGTCATAAGTTAATTTAACCGAGAACCCACCAGTAGCATTTTTTGTCCAAATTCATTCATCCTTTCTATTTCTTGAGAAGAGGTCAAGATTTCCTATTTGTTTCATAAGCAGGTCAATAGCAGCATCCCAATTTTGTTGTTTGATTCCCCTGAGAACAACATTATTTAGGTTGTCTTTGAAGCTTTTCCACCTGGGTCGCAATCCTTCCCACACTAGATAATTAGAAACTTTTTTTCCAATGTCTCTTTTTAGTCTCATTTTGATTTGTTGGAGATCTCTAGAGGCCGACAGTGGGGTCGGTGTGGACCAGGGATCTTCCCAAAAATTAGTATTTATCCCATTACCAATCCTCATTTTTACACCTCTAGTCAAAACTCCTCTAGTTTTAAGAAGATTATTCCAAAACACTGACCCATGCGAAAGCTCCTTCTTTCTTAGAAAACAAATAGCGTCCTTATTTTTAAGATACTTTTCCCTTAGGATTGAAGCCCAATATTTTTCATTTTCTAGGAGAAACCAACCCATTTTCTCCACCAGAGCCTTGTTGAACAATTTTAATCTTCTGATTCCCAGACCTCCTTCTTTCTTTGAGGCACACACCTTATCCCATTTGATGAGTGTCATTCTTTTCCTTTCCTCCACTCCTGGCCATAAAAATATTCTTTGAATTGTTTCAATTCGTTTAGCAACATATGTCAGTATATTAAACATTGAAAGGTAATAAACTAGAATGTTATGTAGAGAAGCCTTTAAAAGTTGAATTTTTCTTGCCAAGCTCAACAATTTAGCTTTCCAACCAACCAATTTTTTTGGGACTTTCTCCACTATATAGTTCCAATAGTTGTTGTTCAGCTTTTGAGAGAAAAGAGGCAATCTAAAGTAAGTAGCGGGTAACTCCACTTCCTGATACCCCAAAATCCTTATCACTTTATTTTTCACAAGCAAGCTAGTATTAAAAAAATAAATTTTTCTTTTTTGGTAATTTATACATTGTCCTAACATTTCAACATATTTATCTAGAATAGTTTTCAACTTTTTAGCTTCAACCACTAAAGCCTCCCCCATAAGAATGGTATCATCAAAAAATTGTTGATGTGAGGCCAGGTTTAAAGAAGAAGCAACACAAAAACCATTCAGAGACTTATTATTAAGTTGTTTTTGTATGTTGTGGCCAAGAGCCTCTGCCACAATGACAAAAAGATAGGGAGATAAGGGGTCTCCCTATCTTAGCCCCCTACTAGGTGAGAAAAATCCATGGGCAATACCATTAACCAAGACCAAGTACTTCGGGGTAGTGACACAAGCTTTTATCAAATTGAGGAATTTACCAGTGAAGCCAATTTTTTCCAAAACAACAAATAAAAAATTCCAAGAAACCCTATCATAGGCTTTGGGTATGTATAATTGTAATACCATACTTGGATTTTTACTATAATCCATAGAGTGAAGGATTTCATGAGTGTAGATTGTTGCATCCTGTATTTGTCTACCCTAAACAAAACCCTTTTGATTAATAGCAATCAGTTTTCCTAAGACTAGTTTCAACCTGTTGACAATGATTTTGGAGCAAATATTATAATTTTTGTTGCATAGACTTATTGATCTATAATCATTCATTGAAGTAGCTTCATTGGTCTTAGGAATAAGGGCCAAAAAGGTGGTATTCATTTGATTCAAGAGTCTTCCCGATCTAAAAAAGTATTTAACAACATTAAAGAGGTCTGTAGACACAATCTCCTGGTAGACTTGGAAGAAGCTAAGAGGGAATCCATCAAGTCCAGGAGCTTTGAAAGCTCCAAAAGAGAAAATAACCTCCTTCATTTCTTTCATAGTGACAATCTTAGTTAATTAATTCAGGTCTTCCTCCATGATAACATTAGGTATAACCTGTAGGAACTCTCCCAATTCCAGATTGTCGACCCTTGAAAGCTCCAGATAATTTGAAAAGAAGGAAACAACTTCATTTTCTATTTCTTCTTCCCCTTCAAGTTTGATTCCATTAGAGGTGGTAAGAGATTTGGTCTTGTTTATTCCTCTATGCTTCATAGTAGATTGGTGAAAAAAATTAGTGTTCCTATCTCCTTCCTTAAGCCACTAAATCCTTGATTTATGTTTCCAAAAAAATTCATCCTTCTTACTTATTCTGTGCCATTAGGCTCTGAGCTCCCTTTCTTTGATGTAGATCTCATCATTACAATTTCCTTCCTCTATTTGATCTTGGACTTCCTAGTTTATTTTCAAATTTAGGTCCCTCTTAGTAGTAAAGATACTCCCAAAAGTGTATTTGTTCCATCCTTTAACCTTTTTCCTTAATTCTTTTTAATTTATGTGTTAGTCTAAACATTGGGGTGCTAACACAAGGTAGGTTCCAGCATTCCTCAATTAGAGATTTAAAGTTTGAGTGAAGGGATCACATGATTCCATACCTGAAGGGGTAATGTTTTTTAATCACCCTATCATCCCATTCTAGAAGAAGAGCATTATGGTCAGAACCCGTTCTAGGAAAGGCAGTAAGAGAGATATTCTACATAATGTTCTAGTTAGAGGAAATTAGAAATCTATCTAGCTTAACTTGGATGATTTGATTGCCTTTCCCTCTATTAGTTTAAGTAAAATGGGAACCAATAAGAGGGACATCCATTAGTCCCACTGAATCAAGAAAGCTTGAAATATCCATCATAATCTCAGAGTAGTTAGTTAGACCTCCTTTTTTCTCAATTGGGTACAATAGGGAATTAAAATGACCTCAAAGCATCCAAAGTTCATCTTTGTTATTTTTCATAACTCCATCTAGAAAATTCCATAAATCCAGCATATCCAACCTTGAATTGGGGCCATAGATATTACCCATATTCCATTTGATGGAGGTATCACCATCCTCCATACAAATCAAGAGATTGTTCTTATTCTTGAATTTTAACTTGCCACCAAACCGAGAAGAATTCCAATAGGTAGAAATACCTCCAGAGTCCCCCTCTGCATCGATGGCTTCATAACCAGCACTAGGCCAAAGCCACTTTAGGGTTTTCTAAAAACTTTCCTTTTTCATTTTAGTTTCTTGGATCAAGAGGATATCAGGTTTCAACTCAGCTAAGCACGCCTTTAGCACATGTTGTTTATATGGGCCATTAAGACCCCTTACATTCCAAGACAAAATCTTCATAATTTCAAAGAGTTGAGGAGTAGTATCAGGATGATACTACCCCATGTGAGAGGTCGACCTCCCTTAGTTCCTTTTTGGTTTTTTCCCTACCAGTGAATCAAGGGTCTTTTGTTTCCCTACTACCACATATTTTGTTGTTTCTTTGATTCTTGTTTCTTTTGATTAGGGTCTACCTACTTTTTTATTTGTTGTTTATCCATCATTTCTCATCTTTTCTTTGTGACGTTCGCTCCTCCCCCAAGAATGGTTCATGGTGGTCCTGAGTTGGAGTCAAAATTTGTTCCTTTTGGCTTATAATTTCCCCTTCCTCCTAGACTTCATTTTGTTGTTCTTCCTAAGGTGTTGGAGGTGAAGTTTTTCCCTTGTTTTCCTTTTCTTTATCTAAATCCAGTAGTTTCTCCAAAGATGGCAGGGTGAATGGTTTGTTGGAAGCCTCTGAAAACATCCTTTCTAGATTATCTTTTGGAACATCCTTTGTTGGAGAAGTATCATTCATCTTATTTTCCAGATATAGGTTAAAGGATTTTTCTATTAGTAACAGTTCTTTAATGGGTGTTGAGGTTTTTGGTTCCTTTAAACTATTCAGCAAAGCCATATTCTTCAAAGGAGCATTCATTTGTATCTCAACTTGGGGAATCTTAGGCTCAAGAGGAGCTATTTTACAAGCATCCTATAAGTTCCCAAATTTATTGCATCGCTGACAAAATATTGTAGCCCTCTCGTATCTAAAGGTTGAACCCATTTTCCAAACTTGGATTTTAAGGTAATAGAAGTGGGTAGGACTATATTAACCTCTATGTTAACACAAATTCTTGCATAGACTAATCTTGCTTTAAGAAGAGTAACTTTTTCAATGGTGACCAAAGAACCAAAAGAGTAAGCTATTCCTTTAAAAACATTATGATGCCAGAACTCAAGTGGTAACCCAAGGAGCCTAACCCAGTTTGGAGCAACTTTCCCCAAATCAGCGAAGGCATCAAACCCTGGTTTCCACTTGAAAAAAGAAAAAATATTTTTAAAGTCATTATCAAAATCCCACAGTCCACCTGTGAGGACCTTTAAAATATCCTCAGGGATAAAAAAGGTAAACAGAAAGAGACCCTTGGGCATAGCACTTATAGAAACACTGCCTTTGAGTTTACAAGTGTTAGAGGCCCATTTTTGTACCTGGTCTATATTGGGTCATCCAGCGAAGAATTTCCCCACCAAGGACAACTTCAAACCCTCCAATGCATCATTCGAGATTGCATCTAGGATGTCCACTTCGTCCCACACCACAGTATAAAAGTTGACATAGACTTCTGAGGTGTCCTTGTCAAAGTTTGACTTCCAACAAGCTTTTCCACATAGGAGGCCATTTGGGCATATGAGCCTAAATAGGTCCTACCATTAGGAGAAAAAATAGGGTTGTTCAAACCCCCAGACAATGGAATATGTGCAGTTCATAGGGAGATTTTAGTTCTCCCGCATGAAGAGGCAGTGTTATTCTAGGAAACAACAAGCTACTTTGGTGGGGGAGCCTCCATGGGGCCCACTCTAGGCTGATTCATCGAGCACTAGAGGAGCAGAAATTCAAAAAATCAGAGCGTGCGCGCAGTGATTTTGGATGTTGAATTGGTTAATCTTGGAGATTTCATGGCAACACCTCCTAGTGGCAATGGAGTTCAAAGCTTCACTCAAGTAATAGAATAAAGAGTTTAAGTAATGAATTGTACTTAATAATTTTTTGTAGTTTATATTCATATCGTTGATTACATTGCATTGCACATTTTTCAAACTCAAAGCATTACTTCACATTGCATAACTAATAACTAGATGTTGATAGATGAAAAAATTTCAACTACAATATAGTTTTTTAGAAATTCAGCATAAGAAGTGATGCAATTACTACACATTGCATAACTAATAAATAAGAGTAGCAACCAATTGAATTTTCTTGTCATGGCATTCCATGAGACAATATTTGATTGAGGCATGTTTTCAAGTAGTTCACTGCCTTGTTTATGCTATGGATGCTTGGAAAAAATCTATCAAATCATAATAGTAAGCAATAGCATAGATAAGGCAATGAGTTGTTTGAAAAAATGCCTCAAAGAAATGTGGTTTCATGGTGATGGAAATCACCATGAGACCACATTTCTTTGAGGCATTTTTTCAAACAACTCATCACCTTGTCTATGCTACCACATTTTCCATACATGTGTCTACCAAATCATTTTATCAAATAGTTCACTTCCTTGTTGCTATGGCTAAAAGCTTAAAAAAGGTACTTTCCAACAAACAATGGATTCTTGGAAAAAAATTATCAAAGCATAATAGTGAGAAATAGCATAGACAAGGTAGTGAATTGTTTGGAAAAATTCCTTGAAGAAATGTCATCTCATGGTGATGGAATGCCATTCTGTCACCATGAGACCACATTTCTTTCAGGTATTTTTTCAAACAGCTCACTGCCTTAAGAATAGATAATCCTCTTTAATCAAATCAAATCATTTTAAGGTCTTAGATTTGATCCCCAAATCTAATCCCATCCTCCATCTCCATCCTTAGATCCTATTCTTGGGTGAGTGTAGGATCATAGGGGTTGAAAAAGTGGCGATATGACCAAAAATGGTTGACGACCTTTTTTTAACCCAAATTTGATGAAACGAAAAGGTTTTATTGAAAAAAAATTTAGCCTCCCACCAATATAAGGCATGCCTTATTTTGAACTAGATATAATTATTACTGATTTTCTACATGCATTATGACTAAAGTCCTAATTGATAGGTTGATTGAAAAAATCTATAATTCTCAAGCGATTTCACATTTTTTAAATCCAAAAGATGCGACACATTCTATGCTTCCCATACTATAGGATAAAAAAAAAAAAATCATAAATTTTTGACCAAGCTATGGTGGTCAGACAAACAAGTTAATATTTTTTTAAAATATTAATAATAAATTCATAACTAATTATTTACTTGCAAAAAAATTACAAAAAAATGTGGTACATCTAGGTATGTTTCCTCTACTTATACTGAAAGTTTCAATAAAATATTTTTTTTTCTTGTACTTAGGTTGGTCAGACAAACACCTACTTTTTTTTTTCTTGAAAATTTAGTACTACTGCATTGAAATTTCAAATTTTCAACAAATGGATTTACTTTTTTCCAAAAAATGACTATTATCTTAGAAACTACATTCAATTTCATAAAAATTATGTTCTTACATATTTTCCAAATTATGTTAATAACCTATTCAAATTTTTATGTCAATTTGTCTAACTCTTTTTTTCTAAATTTTCATTGCCACTTAAGAGCCTAGCTTGGACCCCCATGATCATGCACTGACCCTCTTTTAATCCCCAAGTTTATTTCTAATCCATCATCCTAATTTCCATCCTCATCCAAAATCAATACCAATATTTCTTCCAATCAATCCTCTACTATTTCTAACCATCTAATCTATCCTCCATCCAACCTAATCTATTCTAATCCACCTTCATCCATTCCAAACAACCCCAACCATATCGATGGTGGTGAGGACATCCTTTTTGATCAACCTGAATATAATCCCAATGATGAAAATGAGAGCATTGTGGATCACCTCGAATCCATTTTCAATAGAAATAATGCTCCAATTTTCCACCAATCCCCCATCCAAATCTCCCCTCAAGTCTCATCCACCACCACTATTTTTATCCTCACCTACTACTTCCATAATTATAAGGATTCCATGCTTATATGTCTCCTTGGAATTAGTGCTAAGCTTCCATCCTCCCTACCTTCATCCAATCCAAATCCATCTCATCTTGCTTATCCTTCCTTTTCCTTTGACAAAGAAAACCAATCCTTTAGCCAAAATTCCCCTCCAAATCCTTTACGAGGTCCTCATCCTTATCCTCAATTTACCAATCCATAGAAGCTTCCACCTCTTATTCCACTTGTTCATATCCCACATCCTTAAAATCTACATCACCCCACTATTACCAAGAAAATTCATCCCATGTCTCTCATCATAACTTCCTCCAAGGACTATTTCCAAAGTTGGTTGTTTCCCCATGCAAAAAAAAAAAGTGGTGCAATCTTCCTATATCATGCATCCACCTTCAACACCCCCACATCAAGATAAACCCTAATATCCTAAATCTTATGAATCCCCTATCAATCCATCTATCCAAGTTGAAGAGTATTTAAAACCTTCCTCCCACATCACACCATCCATATCAAATTAACTTTTTTCATCTCCTAATCCAAAGAATTCTAACATATATTCCCATCCATATAAAGATCAATGAAACCCTTCTCCTCCATCATATGATCCCCTTCCATCTCATGATTCAATTTCCAATCAAGAACAACATACCCTTCCATCTCAAGAGAAAGATATCCCTTCATCCCACTCTCACAATCCCCTCTCCCCCACTTCATCTAATGACATCCTTCTGTGTACAAATCAAAGTACGTCTTCCACTCCATTGTATGATTGCTCTCAAAATGTGGTCTCAAAGTACAACTTCCACCCCATCTAATGATCCTTTTCCCCTCATGATCAAAACACCCCTCCCTTTTCATGTCATGATCCCCATCCATCTCATAATCAAGACCACACTATACCATCCACCCTATTCCAACATAATAGCATAGACAAGGCAATGAATTGTTTTAAATTTTGCCTTAAAGAAATATGGTCTCATAGTGATGGAATGCCATGAAAAACAAATTTCTCATGGCATTCCATCACCATTTTTTTTTTCATGGCATTCCATCACTATGAGACCACATTTTTTTAAGGAATTTTATCAATAAGTTCATTGCCTTCTCTATGCTACCACATTTTTCATACATGTCTACCAAATCATTTTATCAAATAGTTCACTACCTTGCTGATATGGATAAAATCCTAAAACAGGTGCTTTCAAACAAGCTATGGATAGGGAAAATAGTAAGCATAATAGTAAGAAACATATAGTTCAATAAGTACTCAAAATTTTATTGATTATCTCATACATTATAAGCCATGACTTGCATCACTATTCTACTTTTTGTGATTGAATAATTTGTTGTTTTATTTTCAGTTGATGCAAGTAGAAGCACCCCTCAATGTTGATAGGGAGATGGAGCATGGTGTATCTTCCACAATAGACATTTCAATGGCTCTCACAAGGGTATGAGATAGATTAGTAAGTTTCAAATTGCATTTGTTGTTATAGTTGTTTATTATTGAAAAATGAAATGATTATTGATTTGTAGTTTAATTTCTATTTGGATGGTTTCTATAGGACTTCGGGATGCCAAAGCCTGAGCATGCAGATCTTCTAATTGAGGAGAGAGATCATTTGGAGGTAATAAGTGATTATTTTGTTAAATATATCATTTTTTATAATTTAATATCTATATATTAATGTATTTACTTTTTATTTTAACAGTTGAAGCTTGATTGGGAACTAAATAGGAGGAGCAACCCTTAAGCTCAAAGTAAACGAGTGTCATATGCATCTCCATCCCCCTGATGAACAAAGGCCACCCATATATTTTCTTCACCAAGAGGGAAATGACTTTTGATTGGGTTCCTTTGTTGTATGCCTTTATGGCATTCTTGTAAGCCTTTATGACTATTTTGTATATAATTTATACTTATATTGACATATATTGATGTATGCCTACATGGCTATTTGGTTAATACACATCTTTTTTATTGATAGTATCCATATTTTCATTATAGATCCATGCTTCAATAGATATTTGTAGATGGTGTACTTCAAATATTTAAAATACAATTGTTTTCATGCACTCTTCTTTTCTATAATTGTAAATATATAATAAAGTTTAAACATTATTATCCTAATTGAACATTAAATCAATCATATGAATATAGTAATGTTTCATACTTCAAGCTTCATGTGTATGCTTCATGCTACCATTCGCTTGTATGCTTCATGCTTCATGTGTATACTTCATGTGTTCACGTGTATGATTCATGCTTCGTGTGATTACTTCATTTTTTTACGTGTATGCTTCATGCTTCCTATGTATACTTCATGTATTATTTGTATTCACGTGTATGATTCATGCTTCGTGTGATTACTTCATTTTTTACGTGTATGCTTCATGCTTCCTATGTATACTTCATGTATTATTTGTATTCACGTGTATGCTTCATTATTCCACTATGTATACTTCATGTATTACATGTATTCCAGTGTATACTTCATGCTTCATATGTATACACCATGTGTTCACATGTATGCTTCATGCTTATTGTGTATAATTCATGTATTACATTTATTCATATGTATGCTTCATGCTTTCTATGTATACTTCACTATTTGCCATTAAATTCACATGTATTCTTCATGCTCCCTATCTACACTTGATGTGTTCACATGTATGCTCCATGCTTCTTGTGTATACTTCTTCTATTACATCATTGAAGAATTCAATCAAGAATATAACCGAAGGAAATATTAAAAATAAATTAATTTAGGTTCTCATGAATAGTGATGATATGAATTTGGTTGTGACTTTTCAAAGGCAAAAATTTGTGACCCTTCGAGTAGGAAAGACTACGACCCTTTTCCAATGAAGGGTAGTGACCATTCCTAGCATAGATGTGCCAACCTAGATGTTTTGGCACTAACTATTTGGCCCCATGAAGAAAGAACAAAAAGAGGCCTACCTTGCAGCTTTACACTACATGCATCTGATACTTTTTGGGGCATCAAAAAAAAATTCACCACACGAAAATGACTTGGAGCTATCAAACACCAAGAGAGGTTATTGTAGAGGGGCCCTACATGATCTTGTAGCCTCAGAAAAAAAATTCTAAGTGTCATTGTTTCTGAGTAATCACTCGTCGAAGTTTACTGCCCTTTTGCACTTTGGTCTCTTAAGAGACTTCACTGATATAATGTAGCTCAAACTATTTCGCATGTTTGGGTGTGAAAAAATACCTTTCCTATAATAAACCCACCCATCCAAATGTGTCAGAATAGTCAACTTGCTCATATGATGAACAAAAAAAAATTTACGCCACTTCGTAACTTTACACTACATGCAACTGACCCATTTTCCATCAACTGAAAACTATTTTGTTGGCAAGAGACACTACACAAGTCACCTATTTTTTGCATCAATGGAAACCCTAGTTAGTTATTCAATCCACATGTCAGCATTTGATCATACCGGAAGTCAAATCAAAGTTTTGTGATTAGCTGTCAAGCAAGAACAGAGCATTTGACAAAATTGTGTTCATTGATTCATATGAAAATTTTCTGATATCTTTTTGAGTTGTGGATCTTAGGGAAGATTGTTTAGTATATGATCTATGTTATCCTTGAATCTTAGAGCCTCGTATCAATCTATGTGCAAGTTAGAAGATCTGGTTGATTGCTTTTTTTGTTCATCAGTGAGAGAAGACCGACTTGTTGAATATAGCATGTTGTGGATATTTAGGGAGTAATTGTTTAAGTGTTTTTGTGTTCAAACATTTTGATTTGGGTCCTCACTATGTTGTGGCAAACTTTGGTTGGTGTGCATTGAAAATCATTTGTAAATTGACCTGGCATTTTGTAAATAATTTTCTATTGTATTGAAGCCGACATGTAGTGATTAAATCCTTAGTAGCGGATATAAGCGATTGTTTATATATTTTGATGTATGTATGAAGTTTCTTGATACATGTGAATATCAGAAGGATTGTAGAGCGATCATGCATAGTTTCACTTGTGCATAAAGGTTTTATGATTCGAATTGAAGCAAAACATAGCAGAAGAGCATAATCAGACAAAAGGTCAAGAAAGTGACTGATGTGCTTAACCAGAACTATCCTCAGGAATTTGTAGATGCTATTTCATAGTTCACCACTCTAGTTGTCTTTTGACACTGATTGTAAGGCAGTGAGCCTTTCTATTTTTGAGCAGTGAGCTCTAGGCAGTGTGCCTGAATGCATGTGCATTCCTTTTGTAAACACTTATTTTTGAGTATACTCATAGTGTGGATTGGCCTTCCACTGTGGTTTTTCCCCTAACAAGGTTTCCACATAAAAATCCTTGTGTTATGGTTGTTTTCTTTGTGTTGTTGCATCTTTAATAAAGTCAAAGATTAAAGATTAGATTAATAAAGTCAAAAATTGTAGAACACTGATTCACCCCCCTTTCAATGTTCCTTGATTCCAACAATTGGTATCAAAGCTTAGTTCCTTGGAAGAATTTTAACAACTTGGGGAATATCTTGGAAAGTGTTTCAATGGATTCAAGTAGTCTTCAACAACAACTTTTGGTGGCCCTAGATGATCTTGATAAGTCAAAATATGAAGTCCAAGAATTACAAGCAAATCTCTTGAATGCTGAGAAATTCATTGAGTCATTGAAAGACAAAATCAGTAATTCTAGGGAGAAGAGAAGGGAACTTTGTGATAAGTTCAAGTAGGAAGACAGTAAACACATTGAAGATGAACAACTCAAACAAGCCTTAAAGGAAAAGACTAAAGAATGTGAAAAGTTTTCCAAAGATGATGCAGTCCTAAAGCATGAAATGGAATCTATTATGATGAGGATGAAAAAAGAGATTGAAGACAAAAAAGAATGAAGAGAAGTTTTCTCAATCCTTGAAAGAGAAATCTGAAGAATGTAGCTGAATTACTAATGGATTCAATTAGCTGGAGCTTGAATTGGAACAATCTAGAAATAATGAAGAAGCGGTTGAAAAGTAGATTGTAGATCTCAGAGATGAACTTGCTACTGCAAATGAATTCAAGGAGAAGTTACAGATTAGCTTAGCCAATCTTGATGAATTGATTAAAATTCAAAGGACTAAAGGTGACAACCAAGGTCTTGGATATGAGGAAGGAGAAAGTTCCAGACCTGGACAAACGAGATTCAAACAAGGAAATCAGATGAACAAAGTTGGAAGGTATCTAGTAAGATAACCTAATGCTCAAAGGTTCAATGGCTATTGTTTTACTTGCAATAAATTTGGTCATATGGCTACTCAATGTAGAAGTAGAATGAATCCAAGTGGTCCATCATTCTCAGGTTAGTGCTTTAATTGCAATAAGTATAGTCATAAGTCAAATGAATGCAGAAATATGATGAACAACTTTTATAGAGATGTTAGATGTTAGACATGCAATAGATTTTTCCATATTGCTAACTAGTGAAGATCAAGAGAAAATCAATGGAACAACTGGTTTGGAAAAAGAAAAGTGGTGTAGTACAATTGCAATAAATCTAGTCACATTGCAAGATTTTGCAGAAGCAAAAAGGGTCTAATAAATCAAATGAAGAACATGTAGAATGATGAAAAGGGGAAAGGAAAAGTTACTACAGATGAAATCAAGAAGCAAATGAAGAAGATATGGGTGAAGAAGAGCCTCTCTATTTTAGGAAATGAGCTAGCACCAAAATATAGTTTTGGTGATTCTTCTAGGAATTAGTTCATGGCCTCTAGCCTAGGGGGAGTTCTCAAGAAGATATGGTAACCCCTTTGTCGGTAGTTGGTTCTAGGGTTTGGAAAAGTACAATGGCAAGCCAATAAACTAGTAGTTGTTCAAATTAGAGATATCTTGCACAGAGTTGGTGATAGTAAGACAAGGAAAACTATTATCTAGGGATATTTCAAGAGTTTTCAGAGTGAGATGCAAGCAAGAGAAAGAATTCCTAAGTCCATTGTGGAGAAGTACAAGGACACTATCTATTTTATGGTTGACATTGATGAATGCTTGATGGAAGCTGCAGATCCTAGAACGGTCTGGATTATCCAATGGGCTATGAAGTTGAGGAGAACATCTTCAAACTTTATGCACAACATTTGTTGAGTAAACCTCAGGATTCGACAGAAGAGAGGTTTGGAACCTATGAAGGAAAGGATATGCAAGTACATGAGTAGTTGAAGAAACCTATGATAGTCAGAAAGGTAAGGAAGGAAGTTGAAGCCTTTACAGAGAGCATGGGTATATCAATTGAAGCTATGAGAGAAGCTAGAAGGAAGAGATAACAAGTCGAAGTAGGAGAGCCAACTAGAACTAAGTCTGCTAGTCTGGTAGCACCCTCTTCCTGAACTAGATCTACAAGGAGCTATGCACCCTTATCTAGTTCTACAGTGAAATCGAGCCCTGTGAAAGCTCAAGTGAAGACATCCGGGAGAGAAGGA
Source organism: Sequoia sempervirens (assembly GCA_007258455.2). Lineage (NCBI taxonomy): Eukaryota > Viridiplantae > Streptophyta > Pinopsida > Cupressales > Cupressaceae > Sequoia > Sequoia sempervirens. Next base: position 120,366,413 of record VDFB02353493.1, read on the forward strand.
AAGAGGAAGAAGGATAAAAGAAAAAGAGTCTATGTTGTTGTTTTAGAGGATGAGGAAACAAAATCTGATGAAGAATTGAGAGAAATTAAACATCAAGGCACAAAGGCATCAACAGTCTCTAAGGACAAGCCCTCCAGTGAAGAAGAGAAAGCAAAGAAGATGAAAACTGACAAATCATGCATGTCTGTAGAAGAAGTTGAAAAATCCTTGATTAAGGAGGGTAATCTTAGGCCACTTTGTGAATGGTTTAAAAACTTTGATAGTGCTAGTCAAAGAATTCTTGAGGAAGGAACAATAAAGTATTTAAATAATTTCAATATGGCTCTCATTGAAATAATGTCAAATTTGCCTAAGAGTTTGTATGAAGTCTTAGAAATGAGGAAAGTGAATGCAAGAACTGAAGAAGAGAAAATGAGAGAATGAATACTTGCTCATCTATGTCTGGTGATCTCAATGGATGAAATGAAGAACATTCTAAATGATGCAAAAAGGAATTTTAAGAGAAAAAAAGGGTGAACAAGTTGATGATTGGACAGACTGAAGAAGTTGCAAGGGATATTGAGAAAATCCTTAAGACAATTCTGTTGAAGAACATATGTAATGTTGTTTCTAAAGAAGTGCATGTTGAAGATCCTCCATTTGGTCTAGTAAATGAGGAAGTGAAAGAAGACAAATTTGAGGATACTCTAAATCCTCTAGACATGCAAGATGTTGAAATTCCTATGGAGACTGAAGCTCCTAAAATTGTGGCGGTTGAAGAAAAAGAGATTAATGAAGACCAAGAAGAATCTGTGACTAAAGAGAAGGATGAGGTAAAAGAATTTCCTATGGAAGCAAGAGACACTGCTAAGGCAGTAAAGGAATTTCTGGAAGTGCAATAGTAAGAGTTTTACCCTGAACTTGTTAAAGGTCCTATCAACTTGGCCACTCTATCTCCCATTCAGAAGCTAAAAGTTGCATCATTTGCTCAAGGTAAGGCAAGGGAGGGGATTCTAAAATATTACATTGAGGACAGTGAACTATTGAGTCTTGCATCTAGCATCCTGGAGAAGATTATGCCTACATATGTCAAGGATTCATCTAATTCTCCATCCGGTCAGTTGAAGAAGCTTATCAATTCTATAAGTACTCACTTTGAGTCTCTTGAAAAGTCAGCTATGGATAAGGTTTGGAAGGAATTTGCTGATAAAAGGTTCGATAGATTGAAGGGAAAGATTTCTAATCACAAATCTTTGTTAGCTACATGTGTGAAGAATATTCAGAGTGCACTTTCTAAAGGAGGAAAGATCTATAAGTCATGTTTATCTTTGTCTAAATTTACTAAGGACAATGAGAAGTAGATTAAGGATCATGAGAAATAGTTAGCTAATATTTCTAAAGCCTTTGATCCTTTAATTGCTTATATTGGAAAGAAAGAAGGTCAGGTTATATCCCTACTTGATAGGATAAAGAGTTTGAAGCATGATAATTATAGAATTGTGGAAAGAGTATGTGAGCTCAGATGCCTAATTGGTCTGAAGATGGAAGCAATGTTGAGTGCATTGCTGGAAGCAAAAGAAGCTTTGGCGATCAGTGATCTACTGAACCTTGAGTCTACAAAGATGCAATCTTATCTATTCTATGGTCACATGACTATCTTGGAGAGTCTCAAGAAGGGTTGAAAGTTTGAACCTGTTGAAAATTTTTGTAGATCTATTAAGTTGATATAAGCTAGTGAGGCATGTTTATGCAGTTTGTTTATAGAAATTTTGTATGCGTATTTCCTTCCTTTTCCATTGATGCCAAAGGAGAATGGGAATGAAAAATAGCTTGATCATCTTGGGGAGTTGTATTTTTTGGAGCTTTGAAGGTTGGCAGTGTAATTCATGTTGATCTTTGATCCAACAACGTTTTTTACTAAGTGTTGCCATCAATGCCAAAGGAGGGGATTGTTCGCAAGAGACACTGCACAAGTCATCTAGTGTTTTTATTGATGGAAACCCTAGTCAGTTATTTGATCCACACGTCAACATTTGATCATATCGGAACTCAGATAGAAGTTTTGTGATTAACTGTCAAGCAAGAAAAAAGCATCTAATAGAATTGTGTTCATCGATTCATATGCAAATTTTTTGTTATCTTTTTGAGTTCTATATCTTAGGGAAAAAAATTTAGTATATGATCTATGTTATCCTTGAATCTTAGAGCCTTGTATCGATCTATGTGCAAGTTAGAAGATCCGGTTGATTGCTTTTTTTGTTCATCAGTGCAAGAAGACTAACTTGGTGAATATAGCCTGTTGCAGATATTTGAGGAGTAATTGTTTAAGTTTTTTTGTGTTCGAACATGTTGATTTGGGTCCTCACTATGCTGTGGCAGACTTTTTTTGGTGCGTATTGAAAATCATTTGTAAATTGAGCTGATAGTTTGTAAATATTTTTCTATTTTATTGAAGCTGGCATGTCGCGATTAAATCCTTAGTAGCAGATATATATAAGTGATTTTTTATATCATTTTGATGTATGTTTGAAGTGTATTTATACATGTTGTGAATATCAGAAGGATTGTAGAGCGATTATGCATAGTTTCACTTGTGCATAAAAGGTTTTGTGATGCGAATTGAAGCAAAACATAGCAGAAGAGAAAAATCAGATAGAAGGTCAAGGAAGCGACTGATGTGCTTAACCAAAACTATCCTCAAGAGTTTGTAGATGTTATTTCATAGTTCACCACTCTAGTTGTCTTTTGACACTTATTGTAAGGCAATGAGCCTTTCTGTTTTTGAGCAGTGAGCTTTAGGCAGTGTGCCTGAATGCACGTGCATTCCTTTTGTAAACACTTACTTCAGAGTATACTCATATTGTGGATTGGCCTTCCACTGTGTTTTTTTCCCTAACAAGGTTTCCATGTAAAAATATTTGTGTTATGGTGTTATGGTTGTTTTATTTGTGTTGTTGTATCTTTCTTTTGGCTCTATGCTTTAAGTACTTTAAAGATCATATTAATAAACTTAAAAATTGTTGAACACTGATTCAACCCCCCTCTTAATGTTCTTTGATTCGAACATCTTCACCATAGAAAAATAACTTGGAGCTATCAAAATCTGAGATATTTTATTGTAGAGGGGCCCTACATGATCCTGTAGCCTCAGACGAAATGTTTCTAAGTGCCACCGTTTTTGAGTAATCGCTCATCAAAGTTTGTTGCCCCTTTGCACTTTGGTCTCTTAAGAGACTTCATCGGTACAATGTAGCTCAAACTGTTCTGACATGTTTGGGTGCAAAACAAGACCTTTCCTAGCATAAACCCACCCATTTAGACATATTGGAATAGTCGGTTTAGTAGTATGATGAACATAACGAAAGTTACACCACTTTTCAACTTTACACTACATGCATTTGACCCATTTTTCATTAGCTGAAAACTCTTCATCATGGGAAAATGACTTGGAGATATCAAAATATGAGAGAGGTTATTGTAGAGGGGCCCTACAGGATCTTGTAGCCTCATACAAAAAATTTCTAAGTTCCACGTTTTCTGAGTAATTTTTCATCAAAGTTTTTTGCCCCTTTGCACTTTGGTCTCTTAAGAGACTTCGCTAGTACAATGTATCTCGATATGTTCTAGCATGTTTGGGTATGGAACAAGACCTTTCCTAGCATAAACCCACCCTTTCAAACATGTTGGAACAATTGGTTTGGTCATATGATGTACATAAAAAAAGTTACACCACTTTGTAACTGACCTATTTTCCATCAACTAAAAACTCTTCACCACGAGAAAATAACTTGAAGCTATCAAAAATTAAGAGAGGTTATTGTAGAGGGGCCTTACATGATCTCTTAGCCTTAGACATAATGTTTCTAAGTGGCACAGTTTCCAACTAATCATTCATCAAATTTTTTTTCCCCTTTGCACTCTGGTCTTTTAAGAGACTTCACCGGTACAATGTAGCTAAGACTATTTTGGCATGTTTGCGTGCGAAACAAGACCTTTCCTAGCATAACCCACCCATAGAGTCTTTTGGAACAATCAGTTCAGTTGTATGATGAACAGAACAAAAATTGCACCACATTGTAACTTTACAGTACATGCAACTAACCCGTTTTCCATCACTTGAAAACTCTTCACCATGGGAAAATGACTTGGAGCTATCAAAATCTAAGAGAGATTATTGTAGAGGGGACCTACATGATCCCTTAGCCTTAGATAGAATGTTCATAAATGCCACGGTTTTTGAGTAATCACTCGTCGAAGTTTGTTGCCCCTTTGCACTTTGGTCTCTTAAGAGACTTCGCCAGTACAATGAAGCTCGGACTATTCTGGCATGTTTGGGTGCAAATTAGGACCTTTCATAGCATAAAACCACCCATCTAGATGTGTTGGAATAGTCTATTTAGTCCTATGATGAACAAAACAAAATTTACGCAACTTTGCAACTTTACACTACATGCAATTGACCCATTTTCCATCATCTAAAAACTCTTCACCACAGGAAAATGACTTGGAGCTATCAAAAACCAACAGAGGTTATTACAAAGGGCCCCTACATGATCCTGTAGCCTTAGACAAAATGTTTCTACGTGCCATGATTTTGGGGTAATCACTTGTCAAAGTTTCTACCTCTTTGCACTTTGGTCTCTTAAGAGACTTTTCTTATATAGTGTAGTTCATATTGTTTCAACATGTTTGGGTATGAAACAAGACCTTTCCTAGCATAAACCCACCCATATGGACATGTTGGAAGAGTCAGTTTGGTTGGACAATGAATAAAATGAAAGTTACACCATCTTGAAAGTTTACACTACATGTATTTGACTCGTTTTCCATCAATTGAACTAGATTTGATATGTGGTCAAAGTGAATCGATGATTCCATCTGTGTCAATTCTAGTGCCATCGAGGGATGATACATGTCAAGTCGGATAAGATAGCTTAACCACCATTCGTCAACCCACTCCTTTGGTTCACACTCATTCCAAGATTGAATCGCACATGAAGAATAAAAGCATTCCATCTTTTGTGTATGGATACTCCATGAACCTGCATTTGAGCTTTTGAAAGAGTGTAGCTCACTTGACCCTGTCATTGTACAAAAATCCTCATATGGTTCAATGTTAGTATCATTTATCAATGAAAAAAATCTACAAACTAATGACTTACCTTCATTACTTAGACCCATCAAAGCATTACACCACTCAACGATTGATTTTGCATTTGTCAACGTTGCATTCTCTTTATACTTTAGCTCTTCTCATGCTAATGCTCTTTTGATACATGCTCCTACCCCTTCATGCTTCTCCTTTCCATGCTCGGCCTCACAAAAGTTCCACATATGTTGAACACTTGTAATAACATGCATCCTACTCAACCAATAAAACATCAACTAGTTCTTGAATTGTTATGCATAGTTATCCGACCATATTATATGCTAGATGTATGTTATGCCCCTCCTAGCCAAATCATTGTAGAACAACTAAGAAAAACCTTGCATGAACTCTATAGAATGTGTGGGATCATCACTAATATAAAAGTGGTACTCCCTCAATACCTTCCTTCTTGTTATTCTCTATACTATCAGTTGCATGAATGAATGCTATGTGCACAAATATAGAAACCTATGTGGTGTTGTAATATTGTGATTACACCTCACATTGTGACTGTAGACTATAGTTCTATGCAAATTCAACTACTGAAACAATGCTACCAAGTGGAAAGGTGTCCTTGCATAACTTGAATTGCAATTCCAACCACTGAGCTCTATGGGTATGCCTTGCATACTCATACGCTATACTATCACGAAATATAGACATAAACTAATACACTGGAATATTTTGAATAACCAAATCACACATTTTTTCTTTTTTACCATCTTTTGTATTGTAGTCCACTGTTTTATACTTTTTGAACTCTACTAGTTTGTTTCCAATTGCATGTGTGCTTTCCATGTGTTCACATATTAGCATACGTTGCAAGCCACCACAATGTTGACATGTGCCATCCAAACATAATTTCATGCAGAGTATTTGGCCTTCCTTTCTTTTACATTTAAATTTTTTAATATGAAGTCTCTTGAAGATGTTGGTGGGGCATGTATGCCACAATCTTACAAAATATTGTTAGTATGCAAATCTAAACATATAGAATGATAAACATCAAAATGGTTAGAAAATTCAATATGTAATTTACAAAAAAAATTAGTGCATGTGTGATTTATTTTGACATAAAAAGGTTTTAGCATTTCAAAATATCTTTGATAAATTTTAATTTGAGGATACATCTCTAAAAATTTACCAAAAAATTGTGTTTGAGTTGTATCCAAAAAAAGCTTTGGATGTCGCTCACGGCTTCGACTACCAATTCTCCTTCTTACCACATCCCTTTGATTTGGAGATACCCTTGTGTTATTCTTCCAAAATTATTCAATTAGTGATCTCAATGCTTCAAAAAATGGGCCTCTTAAGGAACTCTAAAAAAGAAAAAATTGTCTCATATAATAGAAATTATTTAAATATAAAAAATATAAATTACCTAACTACATGAGTTAAGTGGGGACACACATTTCTATTATAATTCCTTAAAAAATTGAAGCCCATGATTTTTTAAAAGTGGTAACATATATTTCTATTATAATTTATTAAAAAACTCAAGTTCACTTTCTTCATTATTTATTTTTTATTTAAAAACTCTTAAACTCTCGTTTGGTAACTTCTATTTCTATTATAATTTATTAAAAAAGTCAAATTCACTTTCTTTTCTTGATTATTTGTTTTTTTAAATTAATTTTTTTTATTTAAAAAGTGGCAAAGTAAAAGTAACTTTATATATTTTATTATATATATATATATATGATTTTATTAAAAATTTAAATGTTTATTAAAAATTTAAAGTCACTAGCTGCTTATGCGAAGAAAAAGAAAGAAGAGAGGAGAAGAGAGCTGGAAATGCTTGTGGAATGTTTGAGAAAGGCTTAAGAATTTAGAAAGATGAATGAGATATAATATTATATGTAGAGTTAAATTAACCATCATGAGTTAATTCATAAGATTTCAGAAAGTTTTATTTTATAAAATAAATAATTTTATTTTTATTTTGGATGATGTCACTGTACAGGTTGATGTCATCTTTTAGTTGATTTTTGATAACTTAAAAAGCTAATGATGTCATCCTTAGGAGGCCATTTTTTATGTAAATTTCCCCTAATGTTTGTCTTTTCATGGTAGTCTCCCTGAGAATTCCCATTATTCATTGGCATCGGTGTCCTCAATTCTTTGGTGCCTTTGAACGACTCTTGATAAAAAAAATCTATTAATTATTTATTCTTGACTTGTCTTTCTAATCAGACGAGCTTTCCTCATTTGATTACTCACTATTTTTTATGTAATGACATGTTGTGTGACATTACTATCTTTTGAGCATGAGGTGTTACCCACACTCTCATATGCACTCATTAGATTCTTCACAATATCTCTTTCACTCGAAGACTCTGATATTCCCAACCCAAGAATCTTCATGATGGACCTATACTTTATATTTCATATCATTTCAACAAGTAGTTGACATCTTGTGGTCTCATTTAACTTTTCAAAGATCACTCTCCAAATCTTATGAACATATATTCTACAAGTTTTTTTGGCATCTTACCTTCCATTGGATGCAAAATATTCTCATCATTATTTAATCAAATACTTTTTCTTTCTATACAAAATTTTTGGTGGTGTTCTCAAAGGTAAATTCATCTCAACATTTTGAATTTCATCAATATTTAAAAGAGATGGGCTAGATTTCATACCTTCAATCGGGGATAGAATAGATGACGTACTTTGAGGTTGAGATGGGAATGATGGTGTATCTCCTTCCTCAAATGTGAGTGATGATGTACTCTCAACTTGAGATGCAGTAGATGGTGTCCCTCCATCTTCACTTGCAGTAGAGGATGTGTCTCCAACTACGATATTCAAATTTCTCATAGCACGAAGGTTTCACATTCATTCCCTTTGTGCTCCCAATTCCATATATCTTATTGATGGTTGAGGTTCCTCTTCAATTGGCATGTCTTTGACAATATTTTCCAATTTCTTCTTCTCACGATGTTCCCTCATATATGTTGCTTTCTTTGCATTCTTAGCTTCTTTCTTTTCCTGTGTTGGTTTAATCCTTGATCGTTTCCTCAACATGATGCAGAATTTTATCTATAGCATGATAAAGAGACAAATATTAGTTCCTAAAAAATGAATCCATATAAATAAATGAAATATATGTCATTCAACCCTTCATACAAAATACATACAATCATCATGTAGAAGAATAAATTTCACTCAACAATGATGAATAAACAAGTGCACTAAGAATGCAAGAAAAATGGAAAGCTATTTTTTTTTAAGTATTTCTACCTTGCAAGAATTTATTGAATGTCACTTTGCTCTATCCATTTTCTAACGTATGTCCTACCAATATAATTTCCACAAATAGACATACATTCAAAATGTGGTAGCATAGACAAAGCTCACATGAATGTTTTAATGGAATGCATTAAGAAAATGTGGTCTCATGGAATGCCATGATTGCAAGATAGGAACTTTCTCAAACTACTCATAGCATAAAGTTCATCACAATGAGACCACATTTCTTTGAGGCATATTTTAAAACAACTCACTACCTTGTATATGATTTTTCTTTCTATTATTCTTTTATAGATTTTTTCCACGCATCCATAGTTTGGTCGAAAGCACATGTTTTAGGATTTTAGCCATAGCAACAAGGGGACCTTGCAATGGGGTATGATATCTATCGAAACATAAAATGGGGAGATTTTCTTGAGTGTTATGGTTGCAAGTTCCTTAGTAGACACATGCAAAATTTGGATTCATAGACAAGGCATGTGAACTATTTCAAAAAATTCCTCAATGAAATATGTCCTCGTGGATGAAATATGTCCTCGTGGACTACAATGATTGCAGGATATGGATAAAATAGAAAATGTATGGAAATTTTGGTAGCATAGACAAGGGAATGAGTTGTTTGAAAAAATTCCTCAAAGAAATATGGTCTCATGGTGATGGACATCACCATGAGACCCCCCATTATTAGGCATTTTTTCAACGTCATTACCTTAATCTAACATTCTGATAATGCTTTTGTAACATGTGTGGAAAACGGTAGCATAGAAAAGGTAGTGATTGTTTAAAAAAATTCCTCAAATAAAATGTGGTCTCATGGTGATGGACATCACTGTGAGACCCACATTCAACTGGTGACTCAAAATGGGTGCCTTGTCATGATGTTGATAAAATGCTTTGGTAGACATGTATGAGAATAAGGCACATGAGCGCTTGACACAATTTGTGAAGTGCTTGTGTCCTCATGGACTACAATGATTGTAGGATATGCACAAAATGGATTTGTTGAAAAGGCTTTAGGAAATTTTAAGCAAATGTAATTTCTAGGTGTAAAACCAAATTCCAAAGAATTTTCCAACATACCCCATGCCTATACCAAAATGGAAGCTTTGGAAAGGGGTATGCACTACCCAATTATGTAGTTTCTTTTTCTTCTTGAATCAAACTCCTCAAAATTTTGAGTTTTTCACAAGTTTGATTCCTTTTCAATATTCAGTTGTATATCACTTGAATAGAATTACTAAAAACAATACAAATAACCAATGCATAATATAAAATTCCTACAATTCAATCACAATTAACATTGAGGCACTACAAAAATTGAAACTTGAATTGATATATATCAAATTAGATGTGAAAATAT
>VDFB02353493.1:120376252-120447596 GCA_007258455.2 Sequoia sempervirens
TTTATTTATCATATATATGCATGTTCGATATACTCTTTGTTCGCAAGTTGATAGGTACAGGACATCGATTCCACCTAATTTCATAGGTTTGAGCATGTTTGTTTACCAACAATAATCGATTGGGAGATATTAGCTAGGTTTTCCATGCCAAGTCGTCACCCTAGTCATAGTTTGTCATTAGGTTGTTGTCGGGTTTAGCAGTTTTGATTTGGTTCATTCCTCCTTGGTTAATTATTTAATTTCATATTTTAAAGGTTATTAAATGGTGGGTGTAGTTAAAATGATGATTAAACATATCTAGTTACAATGTTGAAATGTTATTTATTTCATTGATTAATTTGATTTAATTAATAAAATTATTTTTTAGTTTATTGCTTAACTAGGTTAATGGTGATAAATTAAATGAAGTAGTTGTTTTGGCATTATTGTATATTAAGATTCAAATTTAAAAAGAAAATGGAAATCATGTTGGATATTTAAAGTTAAATTAAAATAAAAATAAAAATGTGTTTTAAATTTCACTTTTTGAAATATTGGATAAAATAAATCCTTTGCAAACTTTGAAATTCTGTTGTTTTAAATGAAATTTTGAAAAATGCATGAAATATCATTTAGAAAGTAAAATTGTTTTAAATTTAAAAAATGGAAATATCCTCCAAAATTGCAATAAATTTGGTGGATGGGATATTTTAGGGGTTTGACTAAATTTGGGGAAAACTCTATTTGAGCATTTTCTATTTCATATAATTGAAAATTTTCAATTTTGGTGGAGATTTTTTGCTGTGACTGGATTTGGATTTTGAAGAAAAAGATTTGGAATCTCCATTTGAGTTCTTCAAGCTTGGGAGAAAAAACTAGGTTCCCTCTTTGTGATTTTTTTTTTCCATTTTGAAATAAGTTTCAATTCTTTGTTATGTTGTTTGAAAATCTTTAAAATGTTGTTTAAATCCAATGAAAACCCATGAGAAATTATTTTAAACTTGCAAACTTTGTGAAATTTTGGAAAGGAAATCAAAACAAGAATGCCACAATGGAAAAATTGAAGGAAAACCAAAATAAAATCTCTCTTCAAACTAAAAAATAAAAAAACCAGATATGGGTTGTCAAATTTATTCTTTTGTTGCAAAATTATGTTGTGCAAATGCACAGTTTGATTAGAAATGAAAATCTTGGTATATATTTATAAATATACCTGTATATACATACAAATATATTCATAAATATATTGTGCTTTTAATTTCTTTGGGAAAATTTTGGGTTTCAAAATTACACAAGAAATATTTTTTTCTTCCTGTACAGGGGCCTGCCCTATTTTTTTTTAGAACCTCTATTTTTCTTCTCTGTAGATGTTGTTTTCTTTTAAAAAAATGAAATTTAAAATATAAAAATAAATTTATTTAGGTTTGTATGGAGAGGGGAAGGGTCATGGCCTGCTCCCACAATGCCCCATATGGGAGGTATTGTGGAAGCAGACACATTGCACCCCCATATGGGGGTGGCTGTGTGGCAGTCTGGCCACTCCCTTATGGGAGGGGCCCACGCCCATAGGATTGCTTTAGTTTTTTTTAATTAAAAATTAAAAATTAGTTTTTTTTATACTATTTTAATATTATATATATATATATTATAATATATATATATATTATATGTATATATATATATTTATTATTTTAATATTTAAATATTTTTTTTGGATAATTAATTATTTTTATATATAATGTATATATGCATTATATATTTTTAAATAATTTAATCAATTGAGGGTAAATAGAAATATTTAAATACATATATATAAGTTTGTATATACATCATGTATATACTTTTATATATATATATTTAATATATATATATATATATATTTAATATATATATATATTTAATATATATATATATATATTTAAATACATATATATAAGTTTGTATATACATCATGTATATACTTTTATATATATATATTTAATATATATATATATATATATTTAATATATATATATATTTAATATATATATATATATATATTTAATATATATGGGTATTTAAATATAGTTAATTCTACGCTGATTATTTCCCTATCGTAGTTGAAATTTAGTGGATTTTATAATCAAATGCTTTTATTTAATAGTGGACTTTTATTATTTTGTGTATTTGGGAAATAGGGAGATAAAATATTAGTTAAATTCTTCAATTGCGCAAACGTAATTTTAATTACCCTGGAGTAGTGCAAACAATGTCAATTATTTGTACTTGGTTATATACGTTATGTCATTGTTTGACTTGGATTTAGGAAATCCTAAAGTAGGTGATTAAATTGTCAAATTGATTTTCTTTATGTAATCTCCCTCTTTCGTGTTGATGGGAAAATAGAGTAAATGTTTTGAAGTCTTCCAGATTGGGTTTCTTTTAATTCTGTGGGTGTTGTAAAATGTTAGTCAACCTTGGTTTTGTTTTGGGTAATGTGTATAGTCGTATTCTGTTGTTTTACCCAATTTTCACAAAAGGGGATGGTTTGTGTCTCCTTGGATTAAAAGTGGTTTGTGTGGTTTGTGCCTCCTTTGGAAGGAGTGGGTTATGTGTTTTGTTGCCTCCAGTGTTTGGAGAGGGTTTTGACCTTTGTTGCCTCTAGTGTTTGGAGGGAGTTTTGATCTTTGTTGCCTCCACTGTTTGGAGAGAGTTTTGACTATTTTTGTCTCCAGTGTTTGGAGTGATTTTCATTGTGTTCCTCCTAGAGTTGGAGTGGTTTTATCGTATTGGTATGCACTTGGGATTCTCTTGGTGATTGGTTTTGTTTGGTATGTTGTCAAGTAGAAGAGTGGCTTCTGTTAGGGGCCAGAGCCCAAAGAGGTAAATTGGGAAACCTTCAGAATTGGTTTAATCAAGTGATAACTAAATTAATGTATTTAGAAGTTAGGTAGTATTTCACACTAATTAGATAACTGAGCCTCACTTATGGACTCAAGGGCTTGTATAGACTTGGGATGAGATGGGAAGGCCTGGAATGGCAAGGTCATCTATCTTGTCCCTACGAGAGGTATTTGATTCGACATGAGTGAGTATGGGTGCCGGGATTCGGTAGAGGCCACTATGACAACTCATAGTGGGGGCCGGATCCTAGGAAGATTCCTAGAGGATATCCCATGACGAGCTATGTGATGACACTCTTTCTACGACAACAGTTGGTATTTGGGTTTATGTGTATGGTCTTTGTATCATACTCGATCTGTTTTATTTCTGGAAGCAATGTGACCTATGTCAATGATGTTGGAGTTGTACTTGTGTTATCCATATGGATGTTTGGTTCATGTGTTTGGTTGTGTCAGTGTGAGTTAGCCTGTGTCTAGGTGTGGATGGTCTTGTCTATAATTCCTTGTTACTATCTCCTAGCACGGGGGGTGAGCCTTCGAGTATCACATGGTTGGGTGGAACGCGCGCCAGATCTGTTGGGTCATCTTTTTGTTAGTGTGGACGAGATTTTCAGTTGGAGAGCTTGTGGGATCCAGTACCTTCATGCTTTATTCTTTCAGTTATTATTGTAATTTTATTACCCCTCATTGTATCGAGGTGGAAGATGTAATTTGTAACCTTGTTATTAGATTTACCTCATTCGGGGAATGAGTGTTGTAATAAGATTGTAATTCATATTATTGGAATCATGTAGTACCTTTTATGCCTTTGTTGTAATTTTATCATGTATGGAATGTATGAGTATTTAATTTGTTAAGTAATTAAATGTTATGTTTTTATTTCATGTTTCTTGATTGGGTTTTAAGTAATCTCAGTCTCGTAACCTTAGAGGTTGTTGGCAATCGATAGTGATCTTGCTTGTTATTTGTACTTAAAAAAAAAATAGTACGTTTGAGTAGTAAATTGCAACTTCCTCTAGGGTTGCGTGGCGGGGCATTACAAAAGATGACATCTATGGAAGCATACTCACTATATTGTTAATTAATCCTTGTAATAGTGATACCTACAATTTTCTCTAACAAATCAAGAAAATTAATTTCCTGCACATCATTTTGAGTTTTCAACCCCTTGTTAGTTGTGTAATGCCCCGTCACAAAACCTTAAAGGACAACACGCTAAAACACTTAAAATGATTTTTTTTTTTTTTGAAAGAGAAATATACACTGTAAGATTGCAAATAATACAACTTGCATTCTACCTAGGTCCTCTAAGGTCCCATGACTATGCTACTAGAATCCCATTAACCATACTTACAAGAATTATAAATCATCTCTATCATCACATTTAAACAATATTTGTCATGCCCACATTTTATACCCTTAACAACCTAATAATCCACAATGACTTTACTAATTTTGAAAATATTTTTTTTTTTTTACTTAAAAGACAATAACAACACTATTCACTACTTATAGCTATAGTCAAGATTACACTAGTTGAAGCAAAGTCAAGAATGATTTACTAGTTTTAGCAATAAAGTCTACTTACTTTGGGTCAACTTAACATACCTCTTCCATGCCATCGTGTCAAATTTTCCTTGTTCCCAATACCTATACCTGCAAGGTTTACATGACTTGGCACACACATATGATCAAAGGTAGTTAGTACATGATTACTAAGAAAAACTATATAAATCAATGGTAGTTTATAGTATGAAAAGTCACATACAAGACTCAAAAGAACAGTCCTAGGGGCCCGACCTAATGCCTCAGGGGCTCATTACTTGATAGCCTTGCCTACACATATAATTCACAGAGACACCATAGTTCACCCAATTAGACTTCAACCATCTCACCCATGGTTGGATGACAAAGGGACATAATTTCCAAGTCAAATAGTGGCTTAATCATCAATTCCAATAAAAAACACTAATAGCTCTCCCTATGATAACAATAGAGACAATAGTTCAAGTAAGGGATTGAGACTAGACTCACAATGGATTTCTCAAGAGTTTTCTACAACATATTGTGTTTTCTCCAACTCATATTATCATCTAGGTTTAATGCACAAATGGTTTCTCAAAAACTTAATACATACAAAGAATATCATCAATGGTTATCTATGTGGGTTCATACTAAGGTAACAAGATCGATTATAACAACACCATAATAATAATGATAGCCACTTTAATTAAAGGAATCTTTATCACTAAGACCCTTGATATGATTGCTAAACTAACATCAACAAATATCTTTCCTAATTGTCTCTATATTAATAACCACAATTGTCAAAAGGGTAATATTTATTCAAAATTGTACTAATTACTTTTATGTGCCAACCCCTCCTTGCCTTATTTATAATAATGGGTCTTCATTTGATTATTGCTTATTGGGAACACTAGATTATAGTTTCTTTATTTTCCTTCCATTTATTCTCCATGCTTAACATTGTATTTAGAATGTCGAGTCTCATACTGTATGCTTGGTACATCAAATCATTGTAACTTAATTAGTACTATAATGGAAACAAAATTAAACCTTATTTTAGCTTCAAAGTTTTATTATTATCAACCTAAGCTATTAACTTTATTATTTTGATACTATCAATAAATGAGGGCGCTCCAACTGACTTCTATATCCTTATAAATTATAATACTATCTTTACCTTATTGCTATGCTTGACGAAAAGAACTAGATCGATATCCATTTTAGTGAAATACTAAATGTTTTTCCCCTCAAATATTAAACATGCCTCCAATATTTTATTTTTCCTTAATATCATTATATTCGTTATTGATACTATTGAAAATGATAATGAACTTTTTTTTAATATTAATAGTCACACTAATCATAATGTTAATATCATTCTATAAATATTATCAAAATTAATTATCTTGATACATATAACCTTAAGGATATGGGTGCTTAAAATTAATGTTTATTTTTATTTTTTTATTTTTATCTTGCTCATCAACACCAATAACATTTTGATAATATTATTATTACTCTTAGTGTTAAAACTATTCAATTATCAATATTAATAATGATAATAATAGTACCAATAACATTTTGATAATATTATTATTACTCTTAGTGTTAAAGCTATTCAATTATCAATATTAATAATGATAATATTAGCCTTACTATTATTACTAGTATTGATTTTAAATATTAAATGAACTTTCACTTTTAATATTATTTCTAATATTACTTTTCTTATAATCCTAGAAAAAAAATCAAATTTTATCTTATAAAAATACTTACTTCGCTTTATACCTTTTAAATGCAATAACTATCTCACTTATTTATTATGATTTATTTATATTATAAATATAATACTCAAATTACCTTTCTAATTATAAAAATATATATAACATATAGTTATTTATTTATACTTCTTTCTTTTGTAGTATTTTTTTTGCTCCTTTATTTTATATAAACACTTTATTATTTCTTACATTTATATGGCATGAATTAGATAGTCATGTTTTTCTTTAAAATTTAGCCTCCCTTACCATTTCTTTCCTTCCACGTAGAGGATCACTTTATTTTAGAAAAAGCATTACCATGCCTAACTTTTCTATGACATTGTTTTAAGAATGGGAGAATAATTAACTGTCTTTTGTTTTCTTCTATTAAATTTCTATCCCAAGCAAACGCCTTATTTGGGTTTTCTATTTCTTTAAGGCATAGAGCATAATTTTCAGCAAGCTCATCCACACCCCGATCCTTGCGAAGGAGGCAAAATTGTTTTAGGTTAAAAAAAAATATCAACAGCGTTATTTCCGCACGAAGGAATATCAACGTAGCGCAAGCCCAAATAAAATCTTTTTCTTTTCAGTATTTTTAGAGATCAAGGCCATAGATGAATATAAAAATAAAAAGAGAAAAACATTCAGCTTTCCTGAATTAGAAAAATGTAAAATCAACTTAATTTTGGTAAATATACTTACCTCAAGATTATTCCATTCACCTTTCCAGAATTAGAAAATGTAAAACCATCTTAAGAAATTTTGTAAATATACTTACCTCAAGATTATTTCATTCAGCTTTCCAGAATTAGAAAATGTAAAACCATCTTCAAGAAATTTTGTAAATATACTTACCTCAAGATAATTCCACGCTGTCAAAAAAATGCTCTTGAATTTCAAGGAAAAATAGGTAGGGCAGAAAATCAAACATCCAGGGCAGAAATTCACTTCCATCTCTGTGCAGCCGTTGAAATTGTAATGCGCTGGTAGACCTGTAAGCAGAATGCGGAAAAAACATCCCAATGCACTCCCCCCACCAAGATCCCTTTATTAAAAGGATTTAAAAACTTTCAAGAAATTACAATTGACAGGTGTAAGGAAAATGAAATTCTGCAACCTTCTCTCAGCATAAAATATTGCGATCTTTTGCCACCTCAGATATGCATGCAAAATGTGGATGCAAAGACAAGGCATGTGGACTAGCAAATCAACCGGTAAAAATGGCTGGCAGAAATACATTATAATGGAAATGTGAATCTACCAGCATTAATATAAAATTTAACCATTATTAAATATGAAATGTGAATATTAAATTTGACATTACTTTTGTTAATATTAAATTTAACTTTATTGTCATTAGTTCATTCACAATATAAATTTGATTAGATTAATGAAATTTCGATAATATAAGTAAAATGTTTAGAACAATCAGAAGAAGAGGAATTAACATACCATATTCATATTTTTTTATATATTGGAGCTTTGTGTGATGAATATATATTATTTATAAATACTATCATAGTTCATAATTCAATTACATGTGGTTCAATTAATTTAACCATATAAGAGCATGCGATTGATTAAGTTATTTAAATGATCAAACTTACAATAATTATATCATGATTCTCATCATGCATTCATTAATTATTACATACAAGTATATTTCTTGTCATTGGCATAGTTACATTATCTACATATATATACTAGAATATAGATAAAACAAAGCATAAGAACACATATAAACATCCAATCATAAAATTCATGAAATAATATAAGAACGATTCTATAACATGTCATACAATGTTCCTATAAAAAAAAATATTATGCACGCCTCATTTAGACGGTGACGGTTTTAGGATCTCTCTCATATCTAACTCTTGATAGATCTAGTCAAATTGGGAGATCATGTATTATATTTACATTTTAATTAGATAACCACCATGGTCATACCTTGTATATACTCTATCTCCCCATGGATCTTCATGATTCTTACTTGATTTTCTCTATGCTGTTGAAAGTTCATGGTGTCTATAACATTACCTATTTACAGAAGCATGATAACTTATCGTATGTTTATCAATTTTAGTTTGTAGTTTATCTTTCTATCCATTTAACATCCACTAATCCTCGTTATCTAATTCATGGCTTCATTTAATATCATTATCATATTATTTTATTAAAGGTACCCCTAGCATCTTTATAGTTTAAAATATTAAATTTAGGTTCCACATATGATCCTTCCATGTTTTTCTACAGGGTAAAAGCACAAACCTGTGTCACACTTTATAAAGGAATCGACCAACAACAAAAAAATTCTGAACTTCGACTACATAAAAGTGGTCTTTATGTTTTGAATTTCAAAATGGTGTAAACTAATAAAATGTAGAACTTTTGGTGTAGTTTATTCCTGTAATTTTTAAAATTTAAAAAAAAATTGTTTTTATTATGTTTTTATCAATTTAAGGACAAATTTTGGAATGCTGAAAATTTCATAAAAGAGTGACTTCACGGACCATCAAGAAATAAAATGAAAAAAACTTCATTTCTCCCTATTTTTTTCCCAAATAGGTAATTTCAATATCCTGTGCATGGAAAAAAAAAATCACATTTTGATGTATATTTTTCTCGTAATAATGTTTTAAAGTCAAACATGTCAGAATTTGACAGTTTTGGCAGGCCGTCAATTAATTTCAATTTTTTCAATCATTTAAAAAAAAAAAACCCTTTTGAAGTAGACTCTCTCCTCTTATGCCTCATATAATATTTAAAACATTTTAATAAATTTTACTATAATTTTTTTAATATCAAATCAATTTCTTTTTTAATTTTTAAAACCTACTTGCATTATTTTAAAAATAAAAGATATCAAAACTAATCAAAATATTATAAAAATTCTATATTTGGATTCTACACTTCAAGCTCTACAAAAGGGTATTTTTATTTTTTGCAAAAAAATCAATCTGACTAGAGAAATACTCTGCCAAAAATGAATGTTTTAAAAAATTTTGAAAAATGATGAGTAAGCTGCCATGTAGGATGCCAACTAGATATTTTCGGCCAATAGGTTTTCGGCCGACTAGGTTTCGGCCGAAACCCTATCGGCCGGTAACGAATTGGCCGAAAAGTAATCGCTCGAAAAGTCATCGGCCAATAATTACTTGGTCGAAAATGAATGATATAAAACAAAGTTATTTTTTTTCCAAATTTATCAAATTAAAAAAATTAGAAAATAACAAATATTTCAAAATTTTCTCAACTATTTTCGATTAAAGAAGATTTATTTCAACATTTTGGAAGGTTTATTTTACAAGACGTATTTCGACGAAAAAAAAGGCATTTGGAGAAGAGGAGAAATATTTTTAAGGTGTATTGATCTTTAATTTATTTAATTGATTGTCTTTTTATTGAAAATGCATTTGAAGTTTGTTTTCATTTTTTTTTTATTAAAATATTAACATCAAAGAAATATGTGTAGAAATATATTCATTATTCAATTAAAAATATTTTATGTTTTGCATGTTTATGTTTATTAAAAACTTTTGTTTAAATATTTTATGTTTATGTTTTGTATCTAGTTACAAGTTTTTTAAAATATTTATGCTATATTACATGTACATGTTTCATGGAAAGCTTATGTGTGTACAAATTTCTATGTAGGCAATCATTCAAATTTGAGTGTAATTTATGATGGCAAATCGAAGGAATAGATCGAGGAAGTATGAACGAATACGAATAAGACAAAGAAAGAGAAAAGCGGATGAAGAAACATCTACTGAACAACAACCCATGGAAAATATTGATGATCAAGGTGACGTACAGGGACAAGAACAAATTGAACCTAGTACTAATATAAATGTTTTGGACTATGGTATGAAAAATTTGATGGAGATGGATGAAGATTCTCTTTTCAATAATATTTCATTTGAAGATATGTTATTTAAAAGCACATTAAAATTACACTCTAAAAAAATATGGGATGAATTTTTTGAAGAGAAATCTTTAATTGGAAGAGCACAGTTAATTGCAAAGTTATTTAGATGAAAAGAAATGACCCCTGTTTTGAAGTTGTTAGGGGTTGATAATAGGAAAAAGTCATCAGATTTAAAACAAACAATTGTTGAAAACCTGCAAGAAGCATTAAAATGTATTGAAAAGAAGAGTCGGTCTAGTGATTTAAGTGCTACACGTAGAGCATTGATGACTGTAATTTCTAGTAAGAAATTATCATATAGAAGACAAGTTCAAGCAATTTATGAATTACTAAATGTTTCTAGGAGAACTGTTCAAAGATATATTGAAAAGAGAGATGAAATAGATAGAAAAATTGAGAAAATTTGAGAAAAATTGAGAAAAATTGAGAAAAATTGGGTAAATATTTGTAGGGTTCCTCGAAAAGATAGAATTTCAGAAGATGTAAAGAAACAAGTTGTTGAATATTGGACCACCCACTCTCGTGTTTCTTCCAATAGAAGGGATACTATACAAATAATAGGTGATGATGGTACAAAAATTTCTCATCCAAAACATTTTATAGATACAACACAGTGAACTTTTTGAAGCATTTAAACAAGAATTTTTAAATGTGAAGATTTGTCAAAGGATGTTTGAAACACTACGACCATCATTTGTACGTATAAATAAAGTACGTGAAACTTGTTGTTGTCGAAATCATGTTGAATTTGATCTACACCTACAATCATATAGAAAATTTATGGCAACAATTGATCGAAATTTAGCCATCCCTGGAAGCACAACACAATTTGTGAAGTCTCTTCTATGTGAAAAATCAGAAAATTCGGATGAATTCAACGTTCAGTGTATAAAAAATGTATGTAATGATTGTGGAGATTTGAAGAATCTTTTACATGTTGGCAATAATGAAATGCAAGTTACTTGGAAGAGATTTGAATATGAGACATACTTAACGAAGTCAGGAGTTGAGGCCAAAAAAATTGTTCTCAAAGAGAGTGGATTGCCTTACAATGAATTCATGAGTAAATTTCATAATATCATATATCCACATATCCAACATTGTCATGGTGCAAGATGGCAATCTAAGCAATTTCATTATTCAAAGAATTGTTTTCCACCAAGTTGTATTCTCTCTATTGTAGATTTCTCTGAGAACTATACATTTAGTCCTCAAACTGAGATTCAAAGTCAATATTATCATTCAGAGCAAGTTGCAATCTTCGTGCAAGTTTGCTACAGGCATGCAGAGTTAGCGATCAATGGAATACAAAGTAGCAAAGATGATAGAATTATCATCAAAGAGGTTCACTTTTATATCAGTGATGATATGAATCATGATAGAAGCTATGTAGCTCATTGTTTCAAAATGTTTTTTAAAGACCTAAGACGACGTGGCATAAATCAAGAACAACACTGGATATGGTCTGATGGATGTGCTGGTAAGTACATTGGTTTTTAAATTATTTTTAATTAATTTATATTTACTTTTAAAACTTTGAGACTAAATTTTTTTTTTGAAGATAATTCAAGGTTTTCAAGTGTTTAATTATTTGTAACTTCACAGGACAATTTAAGTCTGCAAAAGCCTTTGTTTGGTTGTGTAGTCAACATGCTAGACGCAACACCAAATTTTTGTAGAATTTTTATGAGAGTGGACATGGAAAAGGAGAGCACGATGGAGCAGGAGCATGTGTGAAGCGTGCACTTCGTCAACATGAACTTGCTAGTATGTCCAATTTAGCTTCATACTTTTTAAAAGATTAGATATGTATATATATATTTAATTTAACTAAATTAAATTTTCTTTTAAGTTCTTTGAAAGTAATAGGTGACAAATTGTGCCAACTTGTGTGTAACTTGTAGGTAATGCCATACGGAATGCAAACGAAATTGTTGAATGGTGCAAAAGTCATTTTTATGCTCGCAACTCAACATACAACACACGGTATTTTTGGGAAGTTACAGGTATGTATGTCTAGTCAAAATTTGTTTTAAAAATTTGAATTTCAAAGTTCAAGTACATACATGATTTCAAATTGAATTTTCAAGTTTGAATTTAAACAGATATTGATCGATCAAATCCTTATAATTGTCAAGCAATTCATGGTATTAGAAATCTACATCAAATCATGACAACGGGGAGTAGTAGGCCTTATGCAATGAATGTGAGAGAAAAATCATGTTTTTGTATTGATTGCATTGAGGACAATGCAAATATTGATCAATGTGAGAATATTAGAGATGGGTATGTTTCACAATGGGAAATGAAACAATTAATATCAATGCCTCCTTTTGTTGAAGATGACAATGTTGATGTCTATGATCCACTATATTCAGCTGATTACGAACGTGTATCTGATTTAGTTGTTATAGGTATGTCCAAATTGATTAATTTAGTTAAAATCAAGATTTAAATTTATATATATATATATTCTATGTTTAAGTAAGTTTCAAATATAAAATATAAATTTTTACAACTTTTAAATGTATAATTTACTTAAATATGTAAATATGTGGTGTGTGTACAGGAGATATTTTCGTTGTAGTTGCAGATCCTGAAAATGTGGAAGGTGTAGATTACTATCTACTAAGATGTACACAACCAAAAAGCAAATTGTTCGAATCGATGACAGATGGTGATGGACAAGAGTATCCCATTGGATCAGTCGTTATTGAAGGCACATATTATCAACAAATAAAGATAGATAAAAATGGTATTATATTTGTTGATTATAGGCCAGGACAAAAGGTTCTACATTACAGTCACTTAGTTTTGGCAACAAAAATAAATTTAGAAACTTTACCTAAAAGAGGACGTGCCAAACAAAAGTGGAGGTTGCCTATTGAAGATCATGAGAAGATTTTAGAGATAATTAAAGATAGAGAGGATCCAGATTTTATGTACCAGGAGCTTTAAGTTGTTTTTTGGATACATGTGTACACATTTATGACTCCAAATCTAGATAATTTATATATTTGTATTGATTGGACATGTGACATGATTTAGAATGGTTTTTTTTTAGAATGTGATAGGTATGTTAGATCATATATATGCTTGATCTACAAAACCCAGTGACTTTAAAAATGTTTTAATTTACATTTTGCCTAAATTCCTTTAAATCATCTAAATTTCCAATTGCATTTTTACATGTTGGACATGGTTCATTCTTTTAAGCCTTCACTCTTGAGAATCTCTAGAAATTCCTTTATATCATCTCTCTAGATTCCTTGATTGTAAATTTTTATGTTTGACACATGGAATTGTTAAACTTTCACTTTCAAATCTTTGAATTTAAATATTTCTTCAACTCCACCTATATACATGAGCTAGATTGAATATATATACGTGCAACAATATGTACAAAACCTAGTCTATGTTCCAATTTTGCATTTAAATTTATTTATGTTCCGTGGAATTCTTAAGTTCACATTCAAATCTTTCATTTCATTTGAACATTCAACTCCACAAACTTGTATAAAATTATCTAGTTGATTTGGTGTTTGAGTGGTGAAGAATCTAGACATAAATGTTGTCTCTAGTTTTCTTTATTTTTTATACATTACTAATGCACGACATTCAATAATTTTAAATGATCATTTGGATTTTCATGTATCCTATCATCACATCCTAATTTTATTAATTATCCATCCTAGAATCATTTAAAAATTATCCATCTAGATCCATCTCAACCGTACATCCATTAAAAAAGCATCACTTAAAAACATCAAAATTTGGTTACTTGGTCTCAATCTAGTCCATACATCATATTGTCCTTTCCTCATCACCCAAAGTTTTCAACATCTAGGGACCTTATCCTTAATCTAGACTATCATCCATTTCAAATCCAATCTCCTAATAGAAAATCACTTTCAACCTTATAATTTGATTTGATCTTTAAAATCCAAATTTACTTAAGAATATTAGATCCTATCTTTTAAGTATAGAACTAAATTATTTATCCATTTTGTTAATGTTAGATTGTATCCAGGTTCTCTTGGTTTGTCCTTTCTTGTTCACCTTAAGGTGCATTGGAATATATATGAACATTGTAGTGAATCATAGTGATGGTGTTTGGGGTGCTTGAGATAGCTACATTTTGCCATCAATTTAGCTTTGTTTACCATGTATAACTTGAGACCATGTATGTAATTTGGTCCATCTTTCTAGTACAATTAAATATGGATTGATCAATTTTTAATTTATATATAGAATTGTCATCCAAGAGATCCACTTGATCAATTTTTAATTTATATAGAATTGTCATCAATTTTTAATTTAATATTAAATGTGCATGTCTTTCAAGATTTAAATAGATATATCAATTTCTAATTACATATATATAAATGTTCCACATGGAATTCTTAAACTTTCAAAACTAGAAATTTGATTTCATTTACATTCAACTCCACTAATAGCTTGCATGCTTTATTTGAATTATATGGTTCATTCTTAAGTGAACACTTTCAAACACATATATATATATATGATTTCATTTATATATATATATATATATATATATATATGATTTCATTTACATTCACTTGACACAAGTATAGCTCATCATCTAGTTCAAGAATTCTTTGCATGCACATTCAAATGAACATGTGTATTAGATTATATGGAATTAGAAATTAGGTTAATGTAGAGCATGATATATGCACAATTTAAATGTATAAATTTAACTTTTACTGACTTTAAAAATGAACATTTAGAGCTTTAAAGAATTCAATCTAACTATCATCTATTTCCGATTGCATTTTTATGTTCTACTTTAAAACATGTATATCATTAATCTCAAGCATATATGCATTCAATTTTTTCTATTTCTTGACCTATTTATTAAAGAAAAATTCATTTGAACTATTTATTTAAATTAATTACATGTACATGTCCATCTTTTTAAATTTACAAATAGCAACCATTAGATAGTGGAGTCCAACATTTTGATTTCACAATGTATTTAGTTATCTATATATGTACAACAGGTGCATTTGAACTTGAGTTACCATAATTTAAATTTAAATAAAGGTACTTATAGATGTAATGTAAGTGAGTTCATCAAACCATAATAATGCACGTATATAACAAACCTCTAAGATTCAAACCATAAAACATAACTGTATGAATGTGACATGTAAATTATAACAAGTATATATATGTGTACCATAAAACATAAGTATGTAACACGTCCAAATGTTCAATACATAAATCATAAAAAGTGTCTCCAACATATAATAAAATGATCTCAGACATGTAATACTATAAAACAAATCTCAAAGAGAGGGATGTTTGGTATGAATAGAATCATCAGATCTATGGCTTGATCTCTCCCTCGACCTCTCCCTCGATACATGGCTCGATCTCTCCCTCGACCTCTCCCTCGATCCATGGACCGATCACTTTGCTGATCTAAGATGTGTGGATCCATGTCCCGATCCAATATCTCTCGATCTGTGTCTTGAGCCTCGTCCCAACCCCTGCATGTGTTCAAGTACACATATGTATGTAAAATTATCTAAATTTTTTACAATGTACTTGAGTTCAATGTGTTCAAACTTAAACATCAAGTAATTAGTTTTTTAAAATTAAATTTAAATGTACCTCATCTGCATACTGCATGGGATCACCATCATGCTCCAAATTTTCAAAGTCTGGGAATTCACCATACTGCTTAAAATTTTCAAGTACACAATTTCAATCAGGAGTTAAACCCCTAGAAGTTTTTAAAATGCATTACATAAATTTTTAGAACACAATTTTAAAAATATATACATGTATTTAAATTATAAATTGAAAGTACCTGTTTGTGCCTGCTTGAAGGCTCTACCAATGTCACTAAGATCACGAGAATGTAAAGACATCGTAGGGGGCTTTGTAGCATGTACAATATCAGTAGCAAAAAGAAGTTGACTATATGTCCCATGGACAGGATTAGGTGTCACAGTAGCCTCAACATGACCTGTAACATCCTGATGACCACCTCGACAAGCTAAAGGATCAACAGAAACATGATGTGCACGGGATTCTGTAGGCTGATGTGGAATATCCTAAGCTACATTTGCCACCCTGTGGCTCATATGTGTATGAGGATATCGTTGTCTAATAAATTTTGGTACCCTGTCAAGAGAAATCCCATGGTCCTCATTGATAACCTGATATACTGCTAGTAAATCCAAAACTGAGAGTCTACACGTATTACACAGAGTCATGTGGGTCATATGCTCAACATCTGCAAGAGTAGGTAGATCGGCACTAATAAATGGATCATACGATGCAGATGTAGCCTCAGTGGGCATAATAAATATCTACCAACTCAATCAGATGAAATCTGATCAATCTACGTCGTAATAGAGGCAATGTTTTCAAAAATATGACTCTGAGTGGACCCTGTTGCTGCCTCCCCTACTGCTACCAATTCTAAACGTTTTGGTAAAACCAAAAGGTTTGGTCCAACTAATGCCCTCTTGTCCACAGGAGGTGGCAAATTTGAAGGTCTAAACTGTGGTTTGTCAGAAAAATAGCCTTTACCTTGGCCATCATGCTCAGGATAAGATGTGTAGTCCACCTCTATATGTAAATGAAATTCTGCATATAACTGTTTGACAAAATACAATGGCAGCTCATCATTGTGAAGCCATCTATGATGTGCTGCCAACCATCTAGGGTATATGAATGGCGCAACAAGAGGATCTTCACACCTCGTAACCGCATATCCTCTAATTTTATTTTTTCTCTATAAAATGGGAACATGGATAACACATTTTCACCTAAAACTAATTTGGCAACTTCTCTATGTTTCATTGTGCCAGTAACACTCCTAGCAAGAGAAAAATAAAACTGTTCAATGCTGATTTCATCATAAGGATTGTATGATCGAATTGTCTCAATCATCTTAATAATCTCTTGTCTAATAGTGACTAATCTATCTCGATTAGCCAAATTGGGGGAGTTGTGAATTGTTTGCTCTAAACATTTTAGAGCATTGTCCAATCTAACAATACTATCCTGAAATATATTTGATCTAGTTTGAGCTTCTCGCTCAGAACGAGGGGAATGATGAGATCCCTCATCGGCCATGATATATATAAATAGATAGAGATCTGCATATCATTAAAACAAAATTACATAATGAACTAAACAAATTTAAATTGAAATTTTTTCAAAACTAAAAAAATATATATTTAAATTAAAGGTAAAATTTTCAAGTTTCAAAACTAGAAAACATTTTTGAATTTAAATGTATCTAATGAGATCTAGTTCAAACTTTATATCTATCGAGCTATGTGAACCTATTAAATCATAGGCATGCATGTAATATTCAACCAAGAGTAAATATGGAAAAAAAATATTTATCCTTTCAACCACTCTATACTAAAATTTTGATCAAAATAAAAAAATACTCTTCATTACAATTGGTCATATATGATCTAGCCTTTCTTTGTAATCAATTATTTTTTAAATCAAACACTAGAAATTATAAAAAGGTTAACATTTCCTTAATTTTTTGATCTAACTTAAAACATATTAAAGTAATAAAGTTAAAATTCTTTGAAATAAATTCCTTAGGAATAAAATATAAACATATAGATACATGTGCATATATCTGTATGTACACATGTATGTATGTGGGAGTGCATGTGTGTACGTGCATGTATATATATATATTTATATATATATCTGTAGTGCACACATGTATACATGTGCATATATATATATGTGTGTGTGTGTGTGTGTATGTACATGCATATATATATGTATATGTGTGTATGTGTGTATGTACACATGTATATACTCAAGTACATACATACATACACACACACACATATATATGCATGCATGCACATACATACATGTACATACACACATATATGCATATACATACATACATACATACATACACATATGTATATATAATACATGTACATGTATACACACATACACATATGTACATATATATAATACATACATGTACATACACACATACACATATATGTGCATGTACATATGTATATGCATATACATATATACATGCATATACATACATACATACATACATATATATATATATGCATATACATACATACATACATACACACATGTACACACATGCATACATACATACACACATGTACACATGTATATATAATACATACATACATACATACATACATACATACATACATACATACACACATACATACATACATACATACACACACACATGTACACATATGTATATACAATTAGAATGCTAAATTGCTGAATCCCCACCCTTATAACTTTTCTAAATGTGATAAGAATTGGAAAAGAACTAATTGTTTATAAATACAAGTTTGTTATTGGATATCCTTGTGTATATTTTGCCACTTACAGAGTTAACAAATGCAACAGTACAATTTGTTTGCACAAGGAGATATGATGAGGTGGTTAAAGACCTCAAAGCAGATATTTTGCACTTTATTCCAGTCTGCGGCCATTGGGGGTTATAGATTGATCTAATCATTTATAGGTATGGTCTAAGGGCACTACTTGATTTGTGGAAACATTTTTGTATGTTACTATAGATTTGAAACACAAAAATAAGAAGATATATACATTTATACAATATGTAAAACATTGGTTTCACCAGGTGCTTGGCAAACCAAACAAATGTTAATATAGATCATCCATTGCAGTGCCTTTAATCTTGGAACTAATAGGAGAATAATAAAGATGACTATTGTGCCCTTGATTCGGCTTCTATTTGGGATTCAAGTACAATACACTTAATTGCAGAATTCAGAATGTCAAAAGTAGGTGAGGGTTTGTGCAATGAAATATAAAAGAGTATATATATTAAAATTGTAATTTGAGAGCTTTACCTATACTTGACAAAAATCCTTCAAAAGGGATGCATAAAGCTATATATTTCAACATTGGGAAGTTTGACCTGCCATAACTGCTTTGTATGTGACAGACTAAATGAGTATGTGATAAGTAAATATGAAGTTGATCATAGTTATGAAAAGTTGTCAATGAAAGTTTCTATCCCAGTTTATATAAGCAAAGTTGGCCCGCTGTATAAGGGAAAAGACAATCCTATATCATATTCATGGGTTCATAGGCAATATATTTGTTTTTACTATTATTATATGCTGTTATTTTTACATATATTTCAGTTGTCATATAATGCTTATTCTTATAACTGTGAAATAACCCTTAAGACTTAATTACTTGCTATTATTGGGAGACTCGACATAGTAGCTTGAGAAAGGTGTATGCCAGTCTATGTGAACAATGATTCTGAGTTCTAGGAAATTGATTGTATGCCAATAAGTAAAATCATCAATCAAATTAGCCAAGAGTAAGAGGTGTTCAGAGATCTGCATGCTTGTGGAAATAGAAAAATCTAGCTGCTAAGATTTGAGCCAAGTACTTGTATAAGATATTGAAGCTAATGTCAGTTCACTTGATGCTCTATGAAAATCCATTCCAGTGCCTTTATGTGGTCAACCATTAATGGAATGCAAATGTCACTTCTAAGCTTCAATATTTCAAACTCTACAATTTTTTCAATCCTTGCTAATGACTCGGCTTCATCATCTTTGTAACGGTCAAAACATCTCCTTTGTTTCAATGCTATAATATTTCATGGATCAGATCAACATCACCAACATTTCCAATAATATAAGGTTGCATTTATTATTGTTCATCTACCTCTGATTTATATCTTAATCCAATTACATTTGAGGTGGTGGGAATAAATAATATTCATATTCATTTCCCCACTCATTCCTTGCACATGTGCATATGTTGGTGTGAAAGAATCAATCGCTCTCAACATGCTAATGCTAATCTATCAAAGTTCTCAAACCATTTAGTATTCTGTGTTATTTCTCAATCTAGCTATAATCACATTCAAAATCTACTTATCCTAATGCAATTCGATGACATGTCGAATGAAAATCCATTATTCATTTATAGGTTGAATTATTCTATTTAATGATTTACACACAATATCCTTATTAAGATTCTTTGTGGAGCGGTTTCCTTTTAAGGCTACATTCATCCTACCTAGCTGTAGTCTTGATTGTTTACAATTTTGAATTATTCATATCAATCTGCTTTTCTTTGGGACAGTTGGTAGTTGTCAGTTGTTTGGATGGTTGTCTAATTTATTTTTTCCAAGGGCCAGAAATGATTCTCAATCTCAATGTCATCTGTCAAATAGAACTTTAGGCCATGGCAACTTAATCGAATGAGGGCTCTATTTATTCTGCAGAAACTAGCTACATAGGAATTTATGACTACATAAGTGGTTCACAAGATGAATTTTAAGTAGATTTGTATAAAAATTAGGGTCAATATCACCTTACAATGTGGGTCAAGTAGACTTCAAAGATATACTGCATGCAATGTAGGATAATCCTCCTCAACATAGTGACTGTCCACTTAAGTTAACAATTGTTTTCAAAATCATATCCTTCTTAACTCAATCAACCTTGTCTAGATGTTGTCTAGCAGACCATGTTCTATGGTAAGGCCATGTTCTTTGTTTTTATGGCACATAAAACACATATCCTCTGTTTTATTACCAAATAATATAGAAACAGAAGGAGCATCTTCAAAACTAGTGACCAAATGGCAGTATATAAGAATAGTGAAATAGAAGACCAGTGTTGCTTTGAGGGGGCAACATCCAATGCTAATTACGACTATTTAATTGATATACTTAAAAATAAATCAGAGGTTTTTCATATAGCTGGATGAATTTCTGAAAGGAATGGTGAATATATAAATTCTTCACAACATTCACTACCTTTCGGCCAATATCCATTACAAAACCTGAAAAGCCTGATTTTTGCATTTCAATCAAACCCTAACAAACGAGAAATCACAAATTTCTCAAAATAAACAAAAATGAGATGAGAAATCAAACATTCCAGTGAATGCCACGAATGGAACCTGTTAAAATATAGACCCTATTGCTGGTGATCGGTCGACAAGCTCTCGCCCTCAACACTTTCGCCCGAGCGTTCCAATAGTGGGCCTAGTTTTTTTTCTTTTCAATTTTATTGAGGCTTTTCGGTCGATATACTTCCGATCAATAAAGTTTTGGCCGAAACATACTCGACCGAGCAGGTCTTTCCAGATGTGCGCCGTGTTGGCTATTTTTGGCCGATAACATTTCGGCTGAAAGTGACTCGACCGACAAGTTCCAGCCACGTAGGCGCCATGTGGCTGCCTCGTGGATTTGGCCGAAATCTTATCGGTCAAAAACTGGTCAGCCAAAAGAAAATTGCCCGAATTGCTTCATTTGGCCGAAACTGTGACACAGGTTTGTGCTTTCACCCTACATATTATATAATCATCTAAAGATAATTTCTCTCATATGCCCACCAAATACAATATTCCTTGTATATTTGGAACTAGCCAATAAGTGGTCAAACCCAATGGTAGCTTGATCTTAGATCTCAGTTCCAACTCTAAGATACATCACAATTCTCTATTAAAATTCTAGAGGAAAACTCACATATTCACATCAAGTTAGAATAGGGTGACAATTACTCTAAAATTCCGTCCAAGATTGGATTATATTTTAGAAAATAATAAACAACAAGACTTAGAGTAGGTATGATTAACGATGAGGGGTTTCCCTTGTACTGAATCATGCCTATATATAGGAACCTATAAATTAGAAAAGTGGGTTTATTTCAATATAAACATTGTTATATAGTTCTAGCAATTATATTAATGGTTTATGAGTGGGAATAATTACTACCTTATGTCCACAACATGTAAGGATGTATATGTAGCAACTAAATAAAATATCACGAACAATACCCTCAAGAATATAGTATGTATTTAAAGATGTTAGAGAAATATACATTATCAATTAAGATGCTCTAGGTCAAATCATGAAGGCATAAGTAAAATATAATGAAAATACTCATTTTCACACATGCATATGATCCCAATAATACTCATATAAATATTGTTTCCCTTTTAGTGTCCTTTTAAAGTGTAAAATACAATGACAAGAAAATATGCAATTTCTATCTATGGATGGGACCTCACAAGTTGCTTGACCTATGTTATTCATGTTATTGCATCCAATATAATGTTTTGAAAAAATGACTTGCATACTTCACTTTTCAATAGGAAAGTTGCACAAAGTTTTACTTGAATTGAGATCAATGGTTGATGAAGATAGAAATTGCAAAAAATGTTAAGCAAATGGAATTTACATAATAATTTTGTTTATGATGTATCAATCTTCAAGGTAAGAAATTATTTTGTTAATACAAACAAGAAACCTCAACCATAAATAAAGTGAATGCAATGGATCTAAACTAGGAGTTTTGATATCCCAACTTCCTCTCCTATCTTTGGCTAAAATTAGTTATATAGGGCTTTTCATTAAAGTATGTGAAATGATCTACTTATTGTCCAACTCAATCCTTTTGTTAAAAAAAAACTAGTTCTTGCTTCTAAAGCCATTAAAATTCTTGGTGGAGTATTTAAATAATTTCTTTTCTAAATAAGTATGCATTAAGCATGCACAAAAAAGATATATATTTGTAATAATAGAGTAACTCATACACAAGGATAATCCAAGATCTTGAGGTCTTGATGTTCTACATCAAACTATTCTTTCAAATTATCCTCACCTCTAGAGGAGGAGGGTTTCAATTTTCAATATGTTAAACTAATCTTGAGCAGACTCTTTCAAAACAAGTTCTTCAATGAATGATTTTATCAATTTCATATCAGATTACAACATTTATAAACGCCAATATAACAAATTACAAAATAACTATAATATATTTTTCATTAGCAAGGTCACTTAAAGTGCAAGCTAAGAGCATGCATCTATTCAAATTCATTAATTAACAATTGTTGATAAAAATGAGCTTGTGAAGCCTCATTGTGAGGTTAGATCAATAGGTCATCACAAGATGCTTCATCAAGGAATACCAACTAATGATGATTCATGCTTGTACAAAGATGTTTATTATGTTAGAAATTATTAGTGCATGTCATATAATAATGTAATAAATAATAAATTAGCATGTTAATGTTAATTTGTTATATACTAGTTTTTAGTTAGTTATTAGTTATGTTTAGTTGGTAGTTAGTGGTTTGGGTAATTAGAAGGAAGAAAGGCTTTATAAAGGAATAGAATGTAATGATGTATATGTTGAAGATGAATGTATAACTTGTGGGTTTAATCCTTTGGCTCTTTGTTTCTCAATTTCAATATGGTATTAGAGCAAGTTTTTTGTATATCTGTTTGCCTTCCATTCACTTGTCTTTCCTTCTCCAAAGTAGTGCTCAATGATGATGCAATGGGGACCACATGAAAAATTTATTGTTATCTTCCAACCATTCTTACTTCTTGTCAATAGAGGAGTGGTGTGGATCATGTGCAAATTTGTTGGCATCATCATCCATTTTAATTTCATTCCTAAATTTTTCTAATAGAGGTGTAGTGCAAGCCATGTGCAAATTTGTTGGCATTCATCATCCATCTACATTTTGTTTCTCTACTTTCTTCATATTTGTTCTCTTTTTTCATAATTTTTCATTCCACTTTGTTCATTATATTATATGAAAATTCATAAATCTTAAAAAATTATACATTCAAAGATGCAAATATCTAAGGTATTGTAGAAAAGTGCAAGAGCTTAAGGTGGTTGAGAAGAAGTTTTACAGCTTTTAGTTAGGATATTTTATTGTTTCAAGATTGGTATGAAATTATTATTTGGATGGATAGTCACGTTGTGTAAAGGATGAATGATGTTCTCATTAGGTTCCATTCTATTGTTGGTGCATTGTTTTTATTTTAAAATGATGGTTTAATATAATCTCACTAAAAATGTGATCTTTCTTATTTTCTAATGAAATCTAGAAATTTAAAGTGTTTTGGAAAGTTGGTGAAGAGGAGAATAAAATCAGAAACCATTTGAGAACAATATTAATATTTAATTCATAATTTGATGTAGAAGATAGAGATATTTGAATTTTCACTACCAATTTAATATCTTTTTATGGAGCGATAAGGGTTTAATAGATTTTTTATTTGCACATTGTAATTAGATGCATTATTGGTAGAAACTGACACCCAAAGGAAAAGTTTCATTGAAGGGGTAAAGTATGAGATAATTCAATTGTTGATATTACATCACCAAAATAAAGTCCCTATATCAGCATGAAAGGGAGGCGTTAGAAATTATTTGTTCATGCCATAAAATAGCATAATGATTTTAATGTTAATTTATTAGATGTTAGTTTACTTATGAGTTATGTGTTGGTTGGTAGTTAGTGGTTTGGGTAGTTGGAAGGAAGAAAGGCTTTATAAAGCCATAGAATGTAATGATGTATGTGTTGAAGATGAATGATTAATTTGTGTATTGGAGCCATGTGATCTTTGTTTCTCAATTTCAATAGATTAAAAATATTGAAAGTAAATAAATAGTGAAAAGTAGACCATAAGGACCACTATGTCTTCCACAACTTTGTCAAGTGGCCAACAAATTTCTTCATCCTAGGTCATTTCTTCAAAACTTTTTTGATACATGAAAATGTCTTTACATGTTCTTGACATTTGGCAAGAAATCAATTGGCATAGGATAGTATATCTCAATCAAATTATGTAAATCTTCTTAGAATGCAAATTGAATTCTATTTGTTTGTCCTTGTAACACATTGTTTCATTCACTTCTTCG
This sequence comes from Sequoia sempervirens, assembly GCA_007258455.2. Lineage (NCBI taxonomy): Eukaryota > Viridiplantae > Streptophyta > Pinopsida > Cupressales > Cupressaceae > Sequoia > Sequoia sempervirens. The sequence continues at coordinate 120,401,085 of VDFB02353493.1, forward strand.
AGCTATATGAGTTGGATTCAATTTTATTTTACTATCTTCAATGTTTGCTTTTGAAAACCATTATCTAGCAATAGAGTAGAACTAAAACCTATGGAGTAGATAATTCCAAGGTTGTACAAGATAATCAACCATTCTTTCCAATAATACAAGACTAAATCTATGCTTAATGTGATAAAAAACTCTCTCGTATCTAGACTTAGCATCGCTCCTATGATATATCTGTGATCTTCAAATTCGAATTGGTGAATAGTAATACTATTTATGAATCCATATTTACATGTCATTAATGAATTAATTTTCCATTTCTTGGGCCAAAATGGAGTTGTACACCCAATGATTTGACAATTGTCATATTACTTCTTAACTCAAGTGAAAATGGAGCATGAACTAAACCAAGTTTTCTTAGGATAATATCTTCTGTGTAAAAGTATATAAAGTCTTAGCAATTCATTATAATGGTCCTTAGACTATCCAACCATCTATTTAATATATAAAAATCCCTAATTACATCAATAAGATTTGTAGGCAAAATTAGATATTATGCTTCATGATCTGGTCCTATGATAATTATGGTAGCAAAAAAATTCTTGGATAGAACATTAGCAAGAGGATTGTTTTACCCTTTTATCCACTCAATAGTGAAATCATATCCAAGAAATTAAAAATACCATCTTCTTGTTCTTCCCTAGGAAATATCCTTATTAGGTTTTTTTCTTGAGCAAGTTCCTCATTGCGTGGCTATGAATCTTGATAGTAAAATGTTATGGCTTTAAGAAAAAATGATTTTTTTAATTCTTTTTTACTATTAGAATCTTCTTCTCATAAATATGATATATACTCTCCATATTTTTGAATGTTTCATATATGTATCCACAAATGTCTTTTTCTCATTTGGATATCCCTAAGTAAGCACAACCAACCAAGTTTTGTCAAATGCATCGGTATATAAGATTAATGATATACCTGGCTATGGTTTTTGGTGAGTAGGAAGATTTGCACACTTGTTTTCTATTTTTTAGACTACAATAGTTGTTTTTCATCCCAACCTTGAATTTTTACTTTAATTTGTCTTGAATTTTTTTCTACCTTTGGCCAAATCTTCATAAAAATAGGACACATAATTTAAAAAACCAGAAAAAATCTCAATTTTCTTTTTTTCAAATGGGACATCTAAGAATTCTTAAATATCCTTTGCAAAATGTAGGGATGTAACATGATTTTTCCCAAATCTAAATGTAGACCCAAAAGGTCTATGTCACCTTTCCCTATGACCATTTTCTTCGTTGATAAATAGCTTTTGTTATTCTTGATAGCAACAAACAAGAGTTCTAGAAGTGTTCTTGGTGTTCTGGAATAGTATTAGAAAAATAATTATGTCACATCTATGTACACAATACAATTTTTTTTTAGATGTCTCAAATCTTGATTGATGTTGAAAATAAGCAAGGGTTGTACATAAACCAAATGACATTACATTTCATTCATGCAAACCTTGAGGCACTATAAATGTTCTCTTATACTTATCCTACTCCTTTATTTTATTTGTCAAAACTATAATTTGCAATCAAATTCATAAAATATATTTTTATTGGTTGTTCTTTAAATTAGGTCACTACTAAAAGGAATAGGACAATTGTAGTGTCGAAAAATGTACTCCTTTAAATTTTCACACTATGTTTGGGTTCCTTAATTAATTGGACTTAATTAAGCCTCTAATTGGCCCAATTATGCATCTGCAAGCCTAATTAATTCAATTTCCAAAAGGGGAATCATGATTTAATTAATGCAATTATCATTTTTAACACCCCGAAATGAATAGGTCCTAGAAATTTAGGTCAAGACCCATTCACCCTTGGGCGAAGGGTCTCCTTTAGTTGCTAAATTAAAAAAAATAAAAATATGTTTTTGGCAACCTTTTTATGATCCCAAATTCAATTTCAAATGTCCGCTTGTAATGTTTAATTTTTGGGAAATTAGAAAATTACCTATAAAAGCAAGGTCTTTTTATCAATTCAAATCCTAGATTTTCAAGAGAGCATTAATTCAAATTTCTTAAGAGCTAAGATTATTTTCAAAGGTGTTCAAGAGTAGATTTATCAATCATTTGTTGTAACATTCAAGATCTCAAGTATCATGTCAAAGTTATCAAGCATCATGCATGCTTTTGGAGCTAACATTGTGATGTAGGTTTCAAGCATTCAAGTCAAGATTCAAGCATCAATATCAACATTCAATCAATCCATTTCATGCAAGATCCAGACCTTGGAGAGATGTGCTAAGTTTCAATCCTTCAAGGATCTCAATTCAAGGGTTGGGTGAGTTGTAATCTAGCAAGTGTTCATTCATCATTCCTTTCACGTTTCATTGTTTCATTTCAAGGTTTACTTACCAAAATGAGGTTTAACCAAGGAAAACCCCCATTTACCAAAAAAAAACATTTTTTCTCGCTTGTATTTTTTGTAGGTCTTAGGTTGAAGAAGGATTAAATATCTATCAAAAGAATAAAATTACAAAAGTTGTCAAAGTTACAAAGTTGTCAACATTGTCATCAAGCCATGAAAACTCACTTTCAAAATTTAATTCTGAATTTTCAACTGTGAAACCTAAAGTAATCAAGAGTGCGGAACAAGGAGAAAAGGACTGTAAAAGTAGATTTTAAACCCCTATAGCAAGACCCATTCACCCTTGGGTGAATGAGTCCCAAGAGGACACTTAGCACAACCTTTTTGTGACAGGTGCATAAAATCAAAAGATTCTCAAATTTGATGAAACTTCTTGGATTCTATCATATTAAGGTTTAATTTAGATGATTCATGTGTTACATTGCATGATTTCATTCATTTGGTATTTTTCATTCATCTCCCAAAGTGCATTTTAGGCTGATTTACCCTGTCCTCAATCATAAGGAAAAGAACAAGATCTTCATCAAGGTTGACTCACCTAAGGGTTGAAAGTCAATCTTTCCCTAAGGGATCTATTTTTCCTAATGAAAGTAGGAGGGAAAGTGTAGGTGCATACCCCCATTCAAAATCCATCACCCACATTTTCCCCCTATTTCAATTATTAAAAGGAAAAATGTCATTTAAAGGTTTATAATTAATACAAAATCTTTCTTTTCCTCTTTCTCTCTCAACTCTTTTGTTTACAAGGAAAGAAGGGCAAGAAAATGGACTTTTGATTTTCCTAATAAAGCCTCTTTCAAGAAATTCATTTAGATTCTCATCCTTTTCCTCAACTTCTATAGGGCTTAACAAATATGTTGGTTCATGGGGAATAATATGCATACATTCTAGTCTAATGTTACTTTCACATTCTTCTTGGACATTAGTTCAAAAATTAAGATGATTTATGTCACAACATTATTTTTCCAATTTTTCTTGAGTTGAGTAAAATACATTACCTAAAATTTATTTTTCCCTTTTGTTATTTTGTTCTTGTATATCCTTGTTTTTTTTTTAATTCCTTAACCCATTCTTTTTGCTTCGTTTGCTTAATCTCTAGCATGTAAGTGGCTAGTTTCAAGATAGGTATCTTGATTTGTTCCACTTCACTCCTAAGACACATCTAGGTTTTCCTCAATATGAAATGTTCATATCTTACCAAAAATAAATATGTATACAACATATCACTATCCATGTCATAAATTCTATAAAATTTGTAATGAAAGTTTTACTTTGAATGATGACATGTACATCTTAAGTGTATCTTCTTGTCTTCAATTATTCTACTATAAAGGAGTTATCTTTGGGTAATTCTACTATTTCTTTCCAAAATCTTTAGGATATATGCACTATTATTTATTAGATATACAACTAAGGTTGATTCCTCTAATTATTTTTCTAATTCAAATTCTTCTAGCTTATTATATTTGGCATTTGCTTCAAAGAGTACTTTACTTATTTCTTTCATAGTATCATTAATTTCTTTTATTTATATATTTTATTCAAGGAGTAAATGCTTTTGACTGGAGCTATGAACCGGATACCATTAATTTCTTTTATTTAATTATGGTGGTCTAGGACAATTATTTTGATTCTTGTTGTATCATTCATGATAATATCAAGCTTTTTAAAAGTAACAATATTAGAGTCATACTCATCTAAGCTATCCTCCTCTTTTCTCACTTAACGATGATGCCATATATTTTTCTTTTTAATTATTTTCTCTTTGTAAGATATTTATATCCATAAGTTTTCTTAGTGTATTCTTTCAACTCTTTTTATAGTTTCTCCTTTTTTATCTCAAATATTTGAGTTCTTGCAAGTTTTTTATGTCTTTTGATATTGTTTATTCTCTAGTGTGTGCATATTTATAAAAACAAATTGTTTTCTTTTATTACTTTTTTTTAACAAACTTAAAATTTTCTTTTAGTAATATTGCAATAAAATTTGCATCTTATTCACTTGAACTATTTTCATTTGAGGATGAATATTTTTTTTGTGTGTTTGTCTTTAACTATATTATAAGATTTTGAAATATCTAGCAACTCATAATATTAAATTCTTCATGTTGTTGCAATGTCTATTTTGCTAGAAGAATATCCCACCACACTATTGCTATCAAAATCAAAAAATGTAACTGCAACAAGAAAGTTATGATTCTTTCCAAGTCAATTTGTGGCATAATGAGGACCTTTATAGATATAGCACTTGACATGTGGTTGCAATATGTGTGGAGAAAACCTTTTGAGTACATGAGAGGGTGGTTTGTAACCATATTACTTGAAATTATTTGTAGATATTGGAGATAGTTTATATGTCATAAAAAATCTAGAATATGTGGTCCTTAGATGTCTCTCAAAATATCTATATTTCAAATTTTTAGCATTGTATTTTTTATGAGATGGGTATGTGTAGGATTATCATGGAAAAAATAGGCCCTTAAGTGGCAAAAAAATCAGAAAAATTAGAGTTAGGAAACTTGATGTAAAAAATTGAATAAGTTATCTATATTATTTCAAAAATATGTAAGAATAGAATCTATAGAAAATTGAATTTAGTTTCTAAACTACTAGGTTTTTTTTTAAAAAAAATCTATATGGTGAAAATTTAAAATTTCAATGCAGTAGTACTTAAATTTTAGGGAAAAAATAAGAAGTAGGTGTCTGTCTGACCACCCTTACCACAATAAAATGATAATATTGTTTTATAAAATTTTAAACATAAGTAGAGGAGTCATGTATGGATGTGATGCATATTTTTTTGTAATTTTTTTCCAAGTAAATAATTAATTATGAATTTTTTATTACAACTTTTAAAAAATATAAAAACTTGTATGTCTGACCACCTTAACTTGATCAAAACTTCATGAAATTATTTTTTTCTTTTTTGAATCCTATAGAATGTGAAGCATAGAATGTGATGCATGTTTTGGATTCTAAAAATGTGATACCGTTTGAAAGCTATAGATGTTTTTCAATCATCCTATCAATCAGGACTTTAGTCATAATTCAATTAAAAAATAAATAATAATTGTTTATTAAATTCAAAGTAAAGCATAATTTATATTGGTGGAAATATGAAAATATCATTTAAAAACACTTCTCATTTCATCAATTTTGGATATAAAAAAAGTCGTTAGCCACATACCCTACAAATACTGATCATATTGCCACTTTTTGGCCCATCATGATCCTGCACATACCTGGATACACAATTAGAATATCAACAATGGGAATCACATTTATTACCTTTGTACATAAATTCTCACTTAGGAGCCTTTTTATAGACCCCCTTTATACTTCAAGAAGTATAATCATGGATCTTCTTTTGATCATTTTAAGTAGACATTAAGCAATATGCTTCGAAACAATATAATATCTTAATTCAACAAAAAATACATTTTCCATTAAAACTCCTTGATTTTTAAGAATATTTATTTCTACCCACTCACCAATTCTATAGGGAAAAGAATTTAAATAATGTCTTATAGCAATAAGATCATTCTATAATTTAGTAGTAAGAAAACCTTTTCAAAGACTAGATTATAGGCATGAATTGTAATGCCCCGCCATGAAACCCCAAAGGACAACACAACTAACTAACAATTAAGATTTTTTTTTTTTAAGGAAAATCAACATATAGATCATACTATCAACTAGCATAGAATGTAAACTACACGCACATATTCTCTAACTATGTCCTTTAGGGTATCATGACTACATTATGTGCATACATTCCTAACATGTTCTAATCCAACATCTAAGATTAACCGACCCACGAAAGTTAATTATACATCCATACGAAAGTTAATTATACATCCATTGGTATAAGTAAATAAACCTCATACATTCATACATCATATTAAGTAAATAACCATCAATGATCAAATGTTAAACCCAAGGAGTACATACACCACTTTTATTACATAAAGGTGCATCATTTTATGATTACATAATTACATCAATACTTCCCAACATACAACAGGAAGGATACATCAAATACATGATAAGATACAACTAATTGTTTACATTACATAACATCAACACTATCTCAAGTCTGGTACAAGATCTAGAATTTCTAGAACATAAGGTACAACATCCATGCTCACGAACATCAACTGGAAACCTAATGGAATGCATAGCACATTCCACCTGACCATGTGCAACTCCAAGGTCCACCCCTCATGCTAGGAGATGACAATAAGGACCCACTACACAAGCAATCAAGCAGACAAGGGCTAACACAACTCCAACGTACAAGGTGCAACAAGTCAAAACATAAGAAGACAACTGCTTGCAGAGGTATATAATTAACAAGGGTAACTAAAAACAAGGTAATGATAGGATGTAGTAGGGGAAGAGTGTCATTGCATGGTCCAAGCATGGGTTATCTTAACAGTCTCTCACTAGACGCCAACCCCTAACTATGGTTATCCTGATAGTCTCTTACTAGATGCCAACCCCCATCTATGGTTATCCTGATAATCTCTCACTAGGTGTCGGCCCCATAGGGTGACACATGCAGAACCAACTTTCCTTTCGTGGGGACAAGGAAGTTGGTCTTACCAACTGGGCCTTCTCAACTTGTCCTTAGCCTAAACAAGCACTACAAGCATGGGTGAGGCATCCATTTATTTTGATTAATGTGAACCTACCCAACCCACTAATTCATTAATTAGGTTATCACTTAGCTATGAAACCCTCACATGGGTTATCCTAGATGCCACTTTGTGCGTCGGCCCCCATTGAGAGCCACTCTCCCTACTAGCATCTAGAAGACCCACATAACATCTAGGGTAAAACCACTTGCACAAAGTACAAAAAGATCACAAGATCAAAACATAAGCGAGGAATGAACCATCTCGCACAAAGTTCACATCATAGAAGCAATATAACAGTGCAATGTTAAAACCCACATAAGCACAATACATGAAGATAAGATCACGGTTTCCTAAGGAAAAAAACATGAAAATCCAACATGTGAAAAATTTCCCTTAGTCTCTAGAAGCAACCTTAAAAATTAAAAAGGAATCTAAATGAAGATCAATAACATACACATTTAAATTTTCACTTTTGTAATGCTACTCACCTCGCAATAATACAATAACCATGGTAACAACATATAGTAACAAATCATTGTTCTCGTGAATGCAAGGGAAACATTATTTTAAAAGATCACCATATTTATTTATTCTAATTATTCCCTCCTAGCCTCTTGAAAGACATCCTTTTCAGTTTGTACAAAAGACTCCCACTATGACATAGTTATCAAAATTTAAACAAACACTTAGTTCAATGATCAAGCCATACAACCAATTGAACAAAACAAGAGTTATAACCATCACTTGCTAAGATAATACAAAAGAATTGTTTAACAATATACCAAACAGTAAATGGATTATTTCACACTAACACAAAAATGACCTCTTTAATCCATTTAATTCATTTCCATCAAGACAACAATTGTCCATGACCCAATTCCTTGATACTCGTCTATGTATTTCAAACCTAAATACTCTCATATAGGTAAATCACTAGGGAAGACAATAAGAGAATCTACTCTTCACAAAATGACTAATTCAAACTTCTAATAAGAAAACATCAAGGGAGAACCCTTACTTATATAGATATAAATGTACATACCAACTAACCATCAAGAATATAGTTGTAACAAACTACACAATTCCCATGTATTACCCCATTTACCATAAGCTATCAAATTAAAACTATTTTATTTTAATCTTTTCTAAAACATTTTCCTTTAATCTTTAACCCTAATACAATATATATCTTCATATATATATATATATATATATATATATATATATATATATATATATATATATATATATATATATATATATATATATATATATATATATATATATATATATATTCCTTGAATGCCACATAAAGCATTATTCACTACAACAATATTATTTAAAATCAACTCTTAAGATAATAATTGTCTGTTTAATCTTTACCACATCCATTTCAATCACATTAAAGGACATCCTATTAGCATAATTAAATCACTAAGATTATTTCCATATTTCTTAATCTTTCCCTTTCCAACTCACAATTATCTAATTACAAAATCCATCACTTCACTTATTCAAATTAAACCATTTAACACCATAGCAATTTCTACATAGCTGATTACATGGATAATTTACAATACAACAATTAAATAATCATAAAGAGATCAACATATATTAATTGGCTAAAAGATAATCTAGTTCATTTACTCAAACCAAACCCCCAATTATCTGATATATCTAATCAATTTCCTTATCAAAAAATTTCCCAATATTATTTATCTATTATAATAAATTAATTATTATGACAGCATTATCCTTTTACTAAAGCTCATATTATATATATATACACACATATTTCAATACACACATATGTATAGAGAGAGAGAGTAAAATTAGAATGTTGTTTTAAATGCAACAATTCACATTATAAAATGATCACATCTATAGATATAAATATAAAAATATATATAAATATATATAATTGAATACCTACCATAACACTCATGCATCGAACTATATATATATATATATATATATATTCATTGCCAAACTATTACAACATAATCTAATTTAACTAAGTAAAGTTCTATTACTTAATAAACATACAACACACAGCCAAATTTAGGAAAAAGGCTGAGAAGTTTACAAGCAAAAAAATGGTAGCTATATAGTGTAAGATGAAGATAGTGAACTCCTCCAAGGGCAAAGATAAGTGGCCAAAGTAGAGAGAATGGTGCGTGACTCAAAATAGCAAAAATATTGATGAAAGTTAGAGGAATTAAAAAGATACCCTAATGCAGTTGGATTGGATGCCATAAAATGGTACAAGCTTTTGTATAGGAGACAAATCACATTCGCACACGGGAGATCTATGCAGCACTAAAGAAATTGGCTTGGCGAACATAGGTAGCAGGGTATTTGTAGATTCAAGACTCTTACTTTATTGTTGGGAAAGAAGTTCACTTTCCTCTTATGCCATACATAGATCTAACATGAGAGGGAAGTGCTCAAGGAGAGGGCGCATCACTAAAGCAATTGCATAAGAAAATTGAATACCAAGCAAGCTTATGTAAATCAAATTCCATAGAAGGTGCAAGCAAAGATACATAGAAAACTCAATGCCATCCACCAAAATCATACTCTATTGTTGGGAAAGAAGTTCACTTTCCTCTTATGCCATACATAGATCTAACATGAGAGGGAAGTGCTCAAGGAGAGGGTGCATCACTAAAGCAAATGCATAAGAAAATTGAATACCAAGCAGGCTTATGTAAATCGAATTCCATAGAAGGTGCAAGCAAAGATACATAGCAAACTCAATGCCATCCACCAAAACCGTACTTTATTGTTGGGAAAGAAGTTCAATTTCCTCTTATGCCATACATAGATCTAACATGAGAGGGAAGTGCTTAAGGAGAGGGCGCATCACTAAAGCAACTGCATAAGAAAATTGAATAACAAGCAGGCTTATGTAAATTGAATTCCATAGAAGATGCAAGCAAAGATACATAGCAAACTCAATGCCATCCACCAAAATCGAATGTTAAGAGTGACTATTGGCATAGATTACAAAGTCGAGTATAAAGATTAAGGACTAAGGTGAAATCATGCTTACGGAAAGGATAGGGCATAAAAGGAGGAGGCGAGTTCCAACAGTAGTAAGCATTGATTGGCCATCACTAAATTGATAAATAAAAGTTCTCAAGTATTAAGCAAAAGGAGCATAACAATAATGAGGGTGATTCAGAGAGTACAAGCCTATCATCTCGTTGTTGATTTACAAGGTAAAAAGCCACCAAAGAATGACAAGAATGAAAGTAAGATGATTCCATTTAGAAGAAAAGATATTTATGTTGGAAACTCTGAGATTTCAATGATGTACAAAAAATCCATTGAATACACTAGACCAAGCTTAATCACTAAGCAATACATACTATTGGATTCCTTGTCAATAAAATTGCATCAAGTCATAATGTAACGCCCTGCCATGCAAACCCCAAAGGACAACTACAACTAACAAATTACCGCACATTTTTTTCTTTTTTGGAAGTGAAACATTACATAAGTTGAATGTGTACATACATTAAATGAAAAAAATTATGCAATTACAAAATCACCTACATCCTCTAGGGTACATGTGGTGGCATTACGAAACATAAAAACCATACCAAAATGATAGAAAATGAATTCCAAGATTAGATAAAGATAACATACAACCATCCATGATAAATAGAGATGAAAAGATATACACGATTTATTACATTTCAATTCATAGTTCAATATTACAATTCTGGAGCATATTTCCACAGATACAACACATCATGGATACAATAGTACATTACATAATGCTTCCCTTATAACAATGAGAAGAGAACATCAAATACAAGAATAATGCATCAAGGAAAAATAAGGTGCAAAGCATGGAACAATCTTCAACCAAGTGAAGCTCTGAAACTCTGCACCCGCTTCCACATCACAAGCACAACCTGGGAACCCAATGGGGTGCATAACATGTTCCACCCAACTGTGTGGGTCCAAAGACCCACCCCCCGTGCTAGGAGATGACAAGAAAGACCCACAACCAAATCAATTAGGTGAACAATGGAAAACATGACTCCATGACAAGAGCATCAACAAACACAAGATGGTATCTACTTCCAGAGGTACGAGCACAACAAGAGGAGAACAAAATACAAAGTTGCTAAAGTGTGGAGTGTCATCACATAAGTTCAACATGGGTTACCCAATGCAGATCTTCATAGGTTACCAGCCCCCTACCTGGTTAAACCCTGGCAACCTCAACCGATCCTCGACCCCCTTTCTCACTCATGCGGGATCAACATACCTTTCAAGAGGACAAGGTAATTGGCCTTTTCCATTCTGGGCCTTCCCACTCATCTTAAGCCTAAACGAGCACTTGGGCCATGAGTGAGGCTATATTATCTGAATTAATGTTAGAAACTACCCAAATCCCCTAATTAATTATTAGGTTATCATTGATTAAAGAAACTCTTAATGAGTTACCCATACACAACTTTGTGTGCCGACCCCCATTGAAAGCCACTCCCCCTACTAACAACAATTCTCAAATTATTAGATTGGGTAAGCCCACTTGCACAAATAATCAAATCCAAATCGGTAAATACATCGAGAGGCATGTATTGTCTCACACTAGTACTTCAAAGTAAACGACTTCCCAGTGCAAGGCTAAACCCACAAAAACACAATCCAAGTATAAAGATCAACCATTACCCAAAATGACAAAGTCATGCAATCACCCACTTTTAGGTGAAGCCAAATAAAAATCATGAAAATACTCAAGGCTTGATATGGGTTACAAAATACAGATCCTCCTAGGTTGTCAGCCCCCATCCGGGGTTACCCAGGTAGCCTCATCAGATCCCCGACCCCCATACCAACTTATGCAAGTCAAAACCATACCCCCTCAAACCTTTGGAAGACTCTCAAATTGCTAAGACAATGGTTTCCCAACCATCTCAAATATGGCTATAAGAAAGTCAATTGCAAAAAGTTTCCTCAATTGAAATTAACACAAAAGGAAGACTCACATCATGGAACCCCAAAATGACTATATAAAATCTACCAAAAAGACAAGTGTAGAATAAAAGTAACAACATCGTAACAAAATCTCCAAACTTAATCAGAGCTGGCATGATCAATTCAATACAAAATCAATCACATTTACCAACAACAAATCAGCCAATAGGTCATCTAAGGGAACCCTCAATATACTCTTTACATGATACCCATCGACTAATTACCCAACAAATTTTCAGTTCAAGTGAAGTAGGACATGTTGAAAACCACATTTTACAAAGACTATCAAATCAACTATTAATTGATTACAAAGGACAAGCATTAACTATTAAAATACAAACTAGTTCAAACTATTTAATTAAATCCCTCCAATGTCTAGACATACGTTACAACTCAATTCCCTATTTAATTTTCAAAATTCCTTCTCTATCAATTTACTTATTCATACTGGCATATAATATCAAACTTCCCTTTAAACTTATCTCTATACCATTGACTTCCCTTTTTTGACCATACTCACAACAACCTGTAACTAACTATGATAACAATTATACTACTTTGCAAGGTGAAATCACAAGGCAAAGGATAATTTAAATATAATTGTGTAAAAAAATCTATTCAAATATCTATATACAACAAATCAATTTTTCCCTATTCTTAAGATTCCATTTACTAAAACTTTGCAAACATTCCTAATTAATTATATCAACAATTAATCTAATAACTACTTGCATGTCGATTACAAAATAATCCTCAAAGAATCAATATTCAACAATTAATGAAGAGATAATTTAATTCTTTTATTTAAACCGAATCCTCCAATTATCAAAATAGAGAAAGGCCAATTTCCTCAAAAACATAAATTAAGTTAATATCTTCTTTTAACCTAATTTAATTCGATCACATAATCATCCAATTCTCTTAAAAAAGGTAAATTACTTAAATATTTAATGTTATATAAAAGAAAGATATTTATTCATCTTAAATTACTCATTTAATGTCAATAAAGGAATCTACCCCTTGCTTAATTACCCTATAAATATTTTGTGTTACAAAGAAATTGAAAGAAAATCATCTAACCATTATTCGATCAATTTAATTACTTATTTCACTTAAATAACTGAACCGGTGTACTTCTTTCCGCTGGGGCATCCGAAAATCATAAATTTTTTAATTTTGATCCCGATAAGTTTATTCTTTGAACCAACACAACAAGTACATTGCTTCAAAGAGGGGCAAAATGTAGACACGTGAAATTGACATCATGAATTGAATTAGTTCACATTCACCCATCAATTAAATAAACCAAGTTTAATTGATTTAATCTCTAAGGATTGTCCATTTAAATTAAATAAATCAACTTTATTTAATTTGATCCTATCATTATCCCCCTTAGCTAAATAAATCGAATATTTATTTAACTAAATCTTTATCACCTTTCATCTCCCTTTGATTTGATTTAAATCTCTAAATTTAAGTCAAGTGGGTCAAAATCAACTAATCATCAGTTAATATAATCTAATCCTAATTAATCTAACCTAACCACCCATCACATCCTCTAGCATTTCCCACTTGCACAAATAAATCAATTTATTGATTTATTAAATCATCATTTTCTCTCAACATGGCATCTTTGAGGAATATTCCCTCAAGTTTGAATTCAAAAACAAGTGGATATGTACATCCAACAAAGCATTTAAGAGGTTTTACATGTCTCTTACATGTCCCTTGCACAAGTCAAACTCATCATTTAACTCTCAAATTCAAATTTGAAATCTCCCTCTCTTTGGCACATTGACCAAAATGTGCTCATCCTCCAACCACTCACAAGTTGACAAGTCACCTCTTTTCATTGGCTTGTTTTTAGTCCCACATCCTCTATGATTGGTATTCTTATATCATTCTATTCTATAAATAAAGATCATCTCCATTGGTTTAATCCTCCACAACTCCACAATCTCATGCACAAATGCATCATTATCATTTTAATCCATATCATCTTCAAGGCAGTTTTATCATCAAGCTTAGCAAAGGATTGGGAAAGGGCTTATTTCCATAGAAGCACCAATCCACTATGGGATAGGATTTGATGCATGTTATTGTGTGTTTTATTTAGTTTCCATTGTTTCATTTTTTTGCATGATTAACATGTTTCATTATTTCATAGGGATGTTGATAATTTGCTTTGTTTTAAAATGCTAATCATGCTAATGTGTGTGTGTTAGTTTAGCCATTTGTATATTTTCACATCCACACTAACATCATTACCTATTTATCTATCAAGTATAAACATTTATTAAAAAGTATCTTTAAAATATTTACTACATTTATATGTATGTGTACCCAAATTTCTAACAAGAAAGTAAAACTCTTCTATATAATTAGTAATAGTAGATTTCCACAATCCATGTAGATTATTGCATAATTTTTTTGGATTAGATTGTGTCTGAATTTTTGCATCAACATTTTGAATCACACTTTTTGATTCATCATTAGGATAAGAAAGCATAAGAATGAAAATGAAAAGCTGCAGACCAAGTTTGGAATAAAAAGGGGAGAGAAAGGAAGAGAAGGGGTGGGGGATCTAGACACAAAAATCAAGGAGACAACATGGACCAATTGATGACAAGACCAAAGAGAAGGAAAGCAAACAAAAGAAGCAAGAAAGAACCAATTAAGAGATAACAATCAATAAAAGGAAAATAAGCATACAACCCAAAAAATGCAAGCACAATTATACATAAGAAACAACAACCAAATACATCAAACCACAAACTAAATTAGAATGGAAGTAATAAAAGAAAAATATAAATGTATGTATATACATACATCCAAGAAAACATATATACATACATGTATATAAAATACAAAAACAACCAAACAGACAAATGAAAAAAAAAAACACAAAAAAATCAAACACAAACAAAAAAGAAGAAAGTAAGGAGGTTACATATATAAATAAACTTACACCAAAACATAAGCAAAAATAAACACCAAAATAAACATACAAACAACAATGAAAATCAAAACACAAGCTAAACAAGAGAGAAATGAAATAACATAAGATAAAAACAACCAATGAAAAATAAAAAACCAAAAATACCAAGACACCAAAAGAAGGTTAATGCATAGGGGTGCAAAAACAAAATATAAAACAAACAAACAAACAAAATAAATAAGGATATATATATATATATATATACAACAAAAATAATAAAATAAAATAAAATAAAAACACAAAAACAAAGACAAGCAAGGTAAAAATAGAAAATTAAAAGGAATACTAACAACAAAAAGAGTAAAAGAATATTTATAAGTATACAAAAATCAACCAAAAAATTCCAAAACAACCGATATAAATATATATAAACCAAAAATTCCCAAGAATAAATAGAGAATAACAAAAGAAACTAAGATAAATGAAATATAAAAAGAACACCAATAGTGAAAAGGAGAATAAATATATAAGGACAAAGAGATGACATAAGCAAGAAAAATTAAAAGAAACCAAGAACGAGGACAAAGCAAAAAAAGGAACAAACAATAAAAGAAAGAAAACATCAAGTACAAAGAGACAAGAACATGACAATAAAGCAAAAGGAACCCACCAGGGGGAAGAAGGAGCAAGATCTTAGAGTCACAAAAAAGAAAGGATAGAAGACCAAGGAGAGGAAACAAGGAGAGAAGAGGAGGGAGGGAGGAAGGGGGAAGACAAGAAGCAACAAGAGAAAATGAAAGGAAGAAACCAGGAGAGAAAGGACGAGGGGGATGAACCAACAAGGAAAAGGAAAGGAGGGGAGAGAGAAACGCAAGGGAGAGGGCGCACACAAGCTAATGGTGAGATGGGGGTGGGTTGGTTCTCAGATTGGAGAGCAACGAATTCCAAGAAAAACTAAGACTCCATCCCTCATCACGATTAAGGTTATGAGGATGATGGTGGATTTCAATGGCCTCTTTAAGCTTCGGCTTGAAGAAATTATCTTCTTTGGATAATATTTGGGAATTTTCAAGGTAGATATGATGCTTGGTGGAAGAAGAATGGTCGGCAAGGGCAGATTTGGAGGTACGCACATGTCTAATGTCAACACTATGTTCTTTGAATCTAGTGCTAAATGAGCGACCGGTTTTGCCAATGTAAGGAATGCCACACGAGCAAAAAAAATTATAAACACTAGACTCAAGGAAAATGTCTTTGGTGTCTTTGAGAGAGGGGATACAATTTCTCAAAGTTGAGTGGGGTTTGAAAGCACAACACAAGCCTTTTTTAAGAAGGATCTTGGAATTTTTTTGGGAGATACCATCAACAAAAGGTAGAGAGACACTCCTCTTCACTCGTCTTCTCATCACCATCCTAGCCAAAAATTTGGTGTTCTTAAAACCCTTTCCTAGAGAGCTACTACTAGATTTGCGATGACAAAAACTTAATGCAAGATTTAACCCACCTTTGCCAAGTCTTCAAATTAAATGGTTACTCATGCAAGAAAATCTCTAGAGCTTTTAGCCATGCCAAATCAAGTTTCTTCTCTTCTTCCAAGCCCCTCCTTGCTACCCCCCAACCTTGTGTCTCACTGCCATTTTTTGATGGTATCTCCCAAAAATTCTAGCCATTTTGTCCAATTCATCAAGTACCAAAGCTTAGACAATAATAATGTCTTAGTAAGCTTTGATGCGGTCTCTTTACCAAGGTCCCAATTGGGGACTCCTTGGAAATTGTGAGGCGTAAGTCAAATAGTGAGATCACTTCCTTAGTCAAATTTTGCTTAAGATCCATGTTTTTCTCCTTTCAAAATGTCATTTATGAGCAAGTCGATGGTGTGGCAATGGGCTCCCCCCTCTCCCCTATTATTGCCAACTTGTACATGGAACATTTCGAAGAAATAGCTCTTCTCTCCTTTTCTCTCAAACCAAGATGGTGGAAATGTTATGTGGATGACACTAACATTTGTTGGCCACATGGCTTAGACAAGCTAGAATATTTCCACAACCATCTCAATAGCCTTGCTCCTAGCATTTCCTTCACTAAGGAAATTGAATCCAACAATGAACTTCCCTTTCTTGACATTCTTCTTCTTAAAAAGCCTAATGGATCTATAGGCTGCAAGGCTACCCATACCAATCTCTATCTTCACTGGTCTTCTCATCACCATCCTAGCCAAAAATTTGGTGTTCTTAAAACCCTTTCCTAGAGAGCCTACCAGATTTGCGATGACGAAAACTTAATGCAAGAGTTAACCCACCTTCGCCAAGTCTTCAAATTAAATGGTTACTCATGCAAGAAAATCTCTAGAGCTTTTAGCCATACCAAATCAAGTTTCTTCTCTTCTTCCAAGCCCCTTCTTGCTACCCCCCCAACCTTGTGTCTCTCTGCCTTTTGTTGATGGTATCTCCCAAAAAAATTCTAGGATCCTTCTCAAAAAAGGCTTGCGTTGTGCTTTCAAACCCCACTCAACCTTGAGAAATCGTATCCCCTCTTTCAAAGACTCCAAAGACATTTTCCTTGAGTTTGGTGTTTATAAAATTGTTTGCTCGTGTGGCATTCCTTACATTGGTGAAACTGGTCGCTCATTTAGTACTAGATTCAAAGAAGATAGTGTTGACATTAGACATGAGCGTACCTCCAAATCTTCCCTTGTCGACCATTCTTCTTCCACCAAGCATCACATCTACCTTGAAAATGCCCAAATATTATTCAAAGAAGACAATTTCTTCAAGTGGAAGCTTAAAGAGGTCATCGAAATCCACCATCATCCTCATAACCTTAATCATTATGAGGGATGGAGTCTTAGTTTTTCTTGGCATCTGTTGCTCTCCAACTTGAGAATTGATCTGCCCCCGTCTCACCATTAGCTTGTTCCCTCTCTCTCACGTTTCTATCTCCCCTCCTTTCCTTTTCCTTGTTGGTTCATCCCCCCCTCCTTTCTCTCCTAGTTCCTTCCTTTCCTTTTCTCTTGTTGTTTCTTGTCTTCCCCCTTCCTCCCTCCCTCCTCTTCTCTCCTTTTTTTCCTCTCCTTGGTCTTCTATCCTTTCTTGTTTGTGACTCTAGGATCTTGCTCCTTCTTCCCCCTGGCAGGTTCCTTTTGCTTTATTGTCATGTCCTTGTCTCTTTGTTCTTGGTGTTTTCTTTTTCTTTCTTTTTTGGTTCCTTTTTTGTGCTTTGTCCTCGTTCTTGGTTTCTTTTAATTCTTGCTTATGTCATCTCTTTGTCCTTATATATTTATTCTCCTTTTCGTTGTTGGTGTTCTTTTTATATTTCATTTATCTTAGCTTCTTTTGTTATTCTCTATTTATTCTTGGGCATTTTTGGTTGATTTTTGTATATGTATATATATATATTCTTTTACTCATTTTTGTTGTTAGTGTTCCCTTTAATTTTCTATTTTTACCTTTCTTTGTTTTTGTATTTTTATTTTATTTTATTTTATTATTTTTGTTGTTTATATATATATATATATATTCGTTGTTAGTGTTCTTTTTATTTTTAATTGTTTACCTCTTGTCTTTGTTTTTGTGTGTTTATATTTTATTTTATTTTATTATTTTTGTTGTATATATATATAATGAACAAAATAAAATTATATATATATATACATATATATATATCTTTATGTATTTTGTTCGTTTGTTTATATATATATATATTCATTTATTTGCATTTGCTCTGTTTGATGTTTTTTCTATCTGTTTTTGCACCCCTTTGCATTAACCTTATTTTGGTGTCTTGGTATAATTTTTGGTTTTTTATTTTCGTTGGTTGTTTTTATCTTATGTTATTTCCTTTCTCTTGTTTAGCTTGTGTTTTGATTTTCCTTGTTGTTTGTATGTTTATTTTGGTGTTTATTTTTGCTTATGTTTTGGTGTAAGTTTATTTATATATGTAACCTCCTTTCTTCTTTTTTGTTTGTGTTTGATTTATTTGGTTGTTTTTTTTGTGTATATTGTTTTAATTTTTCTTATATTTTTTTGGTTTTAGTAATGGGTAGACACACAGTCCATACGATAGTTTGGAGGAAGGATTCCCATAGGAAGCCCTTAGAGCACTTCCTTCTTAGCCCGAGAGTGGCCAACTAACACCAATGGAAATGACCCCCTCGGCCCTCGTTGGAAAACCTACAGTCATCCAATGAGGGTGGTCTACCTTGAAGGGGCTCTAGTATCTACTCAACCTATCGGTTTCATCCCTCTACCAACTACATGATTGTTTTATGATACAAACAATTACATCTAATGCTTATCTTATTACAAGTTACCCACAATTGCAACATGCTTATGAGGATCCATGAATTCATCAAAATATTAATAATCCATTTAGCATATGAATGTATATACACTAGTTCATTATGATATAAATCTATCAATCACCAATCCCTTATCAATCATTTATAACATTTTAAAAAAATATTGTTTTCTAACTATATAAAGGCATTGGTGATATATGGAAAGTATACACCTAATACTTACCATTTTGATCTGCAGAAACCTCCAACCAACGATGTTGCCTTCTTATACTATGTTTGAATAGAATGATAGATCATCATGGCATTGTTAGTCGACCAATTCAAGATAACATATTAGCAACATTATAATAGTGTCCTGATGATAATAAATAATATCGATTAGACATATATTATCATGCATAAATTGTATTGATCAATTGCCTATTATATATTTACTAGTCATCATATATTTAAGTATAAAATAATATCACCATTTTCTATGCAAAATCTCACAATTTTAGGTGGGATATGACCCATGGATCATAAAAAAATGACTGATCATAGATATGCAGACTATCAACATAGATATTTATTCACACACATATATCTTGATACTTATTTTACCCTAACATCTAGGAGCTATGATACAAATGTCACAGCAATGATTGCATTCAATGGTTACATGACATACCTGATCTGCATAATTGAGAATGTGTTCTATATGCTTGTAGAGTATACCTTTGCTTTGGTAAGTTTGCATACACTATTTTCACAAGATGGCAGGAAAGTTTCTTTGATACCACTTGTAATGACCCCTTTCTAGTGGAGGCACTGAAACCTGAATCTTGCACTCAAAGTGTTCTCAAAGAGACATTAGAAGTGTTAAAAATCAATAAATATGATAAAAAATGATATAAATATTCCCTTCTTGTCAAAGGGTTACTCATTTCCTCTCTATTACTCACTCTGAATGATTACTCTATAATATATTTCATGAGCACATTAGATATTAAACATCTTTTGAAATCTCATAGATGAAATTCTATTATACCGCTTTAACATCATAATGAATAAATGGAGTCATTAGCTATAAGACTTAATAACTACCACAAGCATCATTATTGGATAATCAAGAATAACATATTATATACACATATACTATATGTATATATTGTATGTGTCCACCACCTATCCAATATACATTTATATAAATATATACTTGAATATATAATTATCAATAACCACAAAATATATTTACCAACGTATGAATTATATATTCAAAACATATTATATTTTATATATTTTCATTTATCAAATATATATATATATATATATTAAACATATATGTTACACCAACCCTTACTAAATTCCTAGTACATTCCTTTATTATCATTTATTTAATAAATTGTAATTATTTATCTTATAACAGAAAAATTGCTTACCTTTATAATAGACATATTCATGTTGATATTCTTATGCCTTCCTCTCCCATCATAACCATTTTCACATTTGTTCTACCACATATATTGAAGGAATGGGTATCTCTCAATTTGTAGATTGTTCCCTTTCCTTTCTAGCAATAATGTTAGCTTACTTTCTTTACTGCCTTGATCGGTAGATAGACACCTATGTTTCCAATGATTCCTTATTTTCTCCCCCTTGCTTGTAGTCTTTTCCTTCTTTAATATTGTTTGGTCTACCCCACAACCACATTGATTGTGGAGGGGACGTGGCTCCTTAACTCTTGGATTGTTGACCTTTCAATGCCAACCGATGCATTCTTTGGTTGCCTTAGGATTTGATTCTTCTTATTATTTTAAAATTAGATTTTGTTATTTATTTATTTACTTTATATTTTTTATTTTGTTTATTCTATGTTTTATATTTGTGTATTTCATATAATATTATATTTATTTTCTATATTAGTTTATATGATCATAATTGTATTATAATTATGATATCAGTTGTAGTGATATTCTGATTTACATTTCATATATTATTATATATGTATTTTGATATTTATTTTATTTGTTTTATGTCTGTTAATTTATAATAATGGCAATTAGTTACTATTTTTCTGATTTGTATTTCAATATTTTAAATTTAGCCTTACAATTTTGGGGACATGACATATGTATGCTTACTCAAGAAGAAACTAGTGAGACCTTTATTCCATTCTTCCAAAGATGGAGAAGCTTAGCAAGTCAATGCTTTGTTAAGATACTAGAAAAAGAAAAGGTAGACATGTTTGTCCAAAACCTTTTGGGCCCATTGAAGTTCAATTTACAAGTTCATTGTTGCACCACCTTTGTAGACCTTATTGAAAAAGGAGTCCAACTCAAAAATGCCCTTATTGCTAAAGTAGAACTTAAATATGGCAAAAAGAACATGAACACATACCCACATGCTAACAAAAACAAATATTAGGTAAAAAATAAACACATCACTAATGATGGCATTGTTGACGCTAAGGTAGTAAATGCCATAGATCCTGCAATCACTCTCAAAGGAGCTCCACTGCAAAATGTACCATTGACCACACTGACACCTACCACAAATACCATCCAAAACAATCAAAACAATTAAAACCAAGGGAAACCATGTAAAACTAGACAATTTCCAAAGAGATGCATGTACACTACCTTGGGTGAACCAATTGAAGTGGTCCTTAAGGAGCTCTTTTAAAACGGTGTCATCACGTTGTAGAACCCTAAACCATATGACCCTAGACAATTCAAGCCATCGTGGTGGGTGATAATGCATTTTGTGATTACCACTAATCAAAAGGACATAAAAATTCTTCATGTCGACAATTAATAAATCTTGTACAGGATCTCATTGAAAATTGTACCATTCAACTAGATGACCAACAATTTGCTTCAAACTCAAACCATACAATTCATAAAACCCCACTGCAAGATTATGGTTCAAACAATCCCTCTACGTCAGGTCCAAAGACTAATAATAGTCAAGCCAATTACATGCTGACTGCCTTTGATTATTTTGGTGGAACCATTATTAATCACCTACAAGTTTCCGATGAATATGTCAATACTATTACCATCAAGAAAACACCTGAGTGTAATGTCACTACCTATGGAGGCAAAGTCATCATAGCTGGTCCTCCTCCTCCTAAACAACCGAAGATCATGATACCTGGTGCATCTACCAAATAGTCACAACCTGGTCCATCTACCAAACAGTCACAACCTAAGGGACAACTCAATCTCATTGACCAATTAGGAAAAATGCCCACCCAAATCTCTATACTTGAGTTACTACACATCTCTCCTGCACACAAGGCCATACTTGACAAAACTTTACAGGAGTCTTTTGTCCCTCATCACATTGATGTCAACCAATTTGAATCCATGGTGGGATACCTAACGACTCCCTATCACCTAACATTTTCAGAATAAGACTATTCGTCATTGATACCTTCTCACAATGATGCATTGCATATCAAATTCTTTATCCATAAACATAAGGTTAGAAGAGTCTTAGTAGATGGTGGAGCAGGATTGAACATATTCTCCCTAAAACTGGTTAAAGCTCTAGGTTTCTTTGATGCTTGTGTAGACGCTACCAAGAGTATTTTTATAAAGGCTTATGATGATGAGGAATGCTCCTCTTAGGGCATTATCACACTTCCCATCCAAGTTGGGCCAGTCATTGTGGATACAACATGTCAAATCCTAGATCTTGAGCTACTATACAACATCTTACTTGGTCGACCTTGGATCCACACCTTAAAATCTGTACCATTCGCTTACCATCAATGCTTGAAGTTTCCTTTCAATGGCACCGAAATCACCATACATGGAGACCCTGATCCCTTCCAGTATTGCACCAATGTGAGGGTTATTTCATAACATCAAGTGCCAATTAATCAAGAAGCTTCAACATCCTCTTCATCCAAATATATCGACCCATCCACACTCCCCAAAACATCCATATCCACATCCACTACTTCATCTTCCACCATACCACCCCCCTCTATCCTGAAGGTCAATCCTAATATCAAGATCTAGGACCAAGGTTACAAAGAATGCAAATTGAATACAACCTATTACATCACTAAAATACCTAAGTCTCCAAAGGCTTATGGTCGACCTTGTTTCAGAATGGAGACCAAAGAGATTTTTAAGGTTCCTCCTACAATGATTTTCAAAAAATGGGATGACATGAACAAAGAAGACATTGAAGACATATCAACTTGGATTTACAAAGACCTAGAAGATCCATCCCCATTACCACTCTAGATGTATGGAAAAGGCTATGACATGGTGAAGGCACAAGGCTATGACAAAACTAGTGGCCTTGGTAAAAAACAACTAGAATATGAGAACCTATAATGCCTTCTCAAAGACAAAAGTATCTTGGGTTAGGGTTAGGGCTACCCGAAACTGATGATCAACATACCAATGTAATTTCAGGTGAGAGCGTGAATGTTTCCAAATGTGTCAAGATAATCGGGGATTCCGTTACCGAAATTGATTCACATGAATGGGAATTTGGTTCTCAAAGATCCTTAAGTGACTTTTTCCTTGGTGAATTGCTCCTAGAACCTGGAGAATCGACTTTCGAAGAAAGATTCTGGTAAATGTTTAAGATTGATCCATCACAAAATCTTTCTAATTGCAATGCTAACATACCAAGGAAATAAGAAGAATGGGTCAGATTCTTTTGGCCTCACGATGATGACAAATCTAAACCTTGACTCACTTGTCCGACCATCTAGTCCTATTGATAATCGTTCTGACTTGTTTGACTTACCATCTGACACCATGGACCATGATTCCAATCCATTTGTTCCCTATTTTTTTGTTGAGTCTGATTTGTTCAAATCTAATGAAGATGGTCCTTGGTTGGAATCTGATTGGGAATTTGAGGATGACAATTTTGTCTTTACCTTTTTTTCCTTTGTTTGCATGCTTTCCATGTCATCCCTGCCATTCGCCAACACTAATGATGGTATCTCCCTTGTCTACCCACAAATTATTGATTGGGATCAACAAGGCCCGCCAACTATGGACATTTTTCAAAATGACAAAGCCATTGCAAAATTCATGGGGCTTCGTGAAGGCATACCAATTGGAGACCGTAAGGCTATATTCACTATTGATCTAGATTTTGCAACATACTTCAAGGAGACTGCTCAATCCTCTAGTTGCAAAAATAAAAATGAAAAATAAAACAAAAAAAGAAGCCCCTTTAGGTGAAAACCACAAGGCACCTTCTAATGATACAAAAGTAAAAATAAACGCCGTATCTGAGGGTGAAAACCTCTCTAAGGTGCCTAAGGATGGAGGATTGGAATTTCTTCCCATCACATAGGAAAAATTAGCAATTCTCATTGAGGAGACCATAGTAGTAAATATAGCCATAGTAGAAGATCCCAAAATGGTTCTCTTTGCCACATCATTAATAGAAGAAGAAAAGCCAAAATTTCAACAGTTCTTTGCAGAACGTAAGATTAATTTCACATGGTCCTACACTAATATGCCAGGATTGGATCCTGCACTAGTTTTTCACCATCTTCCCTTGCTTCCAAATGCTAAGCCATTCAAACATAAGTTATGCAAAATTCACCTGCAAATTTCCTTGTTAGTCAAAGCTGAGCTTAAGAAGTTGTTAGATGTCAGACTCATTAGATCAGTAGACTATGTTGAATGAATTTTAAAACTTGTATCTGTCACTAAGCCAAATGGTCAAATATGCATCTGTATAGACTTTCATGATTTGAACAAGGCATGTCGAAAGGATGACTTTCCATTACCCAACATAGACATCATTGTGGACCTTACAGCAAGATATGAGATGTTTTCCCTCATGGATGGTTTCTTGAGTTACAATTAGATTTGAATAGTCCCTGAAGATTAGCACAAAACAACATTCACCTATCCTTGGGGTATATATTGTTGAAACGTCATACCTTTTGGTCTCAAGAATGTTGGTGCCACATATCAATGAGCCATGACCATGATATTTCATGACTTCATGCATACTTTAATGGAAGATTATGTGGATGACCTTTTGGAAAAATATTTCACATGCAAGGATCACCTTAATGTGCTAGAAATTTTTTTCAAAAGATTGGAAGAATACAAGGTCCCTCTAAACCCAAAGAAATGTGTTTTCGATGTAACTTCAGGAAAACTTTTGGGGTACATGGTTTCTCACCGAGGCATTGAAGTAGACCCTGCTAAAGTGAAGGCCATATTAGACATGCCTCCACCTAAAGGAATCAATGAATTAAGGACATTACAAGGTAGATTATAGTCTATCCAATGCTTCATCGCACAACTAGCAGACAAGTGCCAACCATTTCAATATCTCCTATGCAAAGGCATCCCCTTTGTATGGATAGAAAAATGTCAAATGACATTCCAACAAATCAAAGACTATCTATTGTCACCACATGTCCTAATTCCACCCATTGAAGGAAAACCTTTGATTTTGTATATTTTTGCAACCACTTCAGCACTAGGGGCATTGCTTGTACAAAATGGTCATGATGAAAAGGAAAGAGCTATATACTACATTAGTCGCACATCAGTCAGATACGAACTCAACTACACACCCATAGAATGTGCCTATCTTGTTGTTGTTTTCACCACCCAAAAGTTAAGACATTACATGCTAAATCATAGGACATAACTAGTAGCAAAGATTCATCCCTTGAAGTATCTCCTAAGCCGGACAACATTGATAGCTTGGTTGGAAAATGGGTTATGATACTAAGTGAGAAAGACATACAATATGTGGAACAAAAAGCTATAAAAGGACAAGTAATAGCCAATCAACTTGTAGATGCACCTATACAAGGAAATCACCTGTTGGTAGTAGACTTCCCCGATGATTCTATCTTTCATGTGGAACCTAAATCACCTTGGAAGCTCTATTTTTATGGGTCTCATACTGGTCATGGCTTGAGAGCAGGTATATTGTTCATCACACCACAAGGGGACTCCATTCCTAAGTCATTTCAAATTGCTTTCTCATGTACAAACAACATTACATAATATGAGGCACTTGTCACAGGACTTTGAATGGCTATTAAATGGAAAATAAAAACACTTTTGGTCTATGGGGATTCTTAGTTGTTCATCAACTAGGTCAATGATGAATATGACACCAAAGATGAAAAGTTGCTTCCCTACAAATGTATGGTTGATAGATTTCAGTCATATTTTTGCATTCTCACATTTGAGAAAATTCCCAAGGCAGAAAACAAGGTCGCAAATGCAATGGCAACAATTGGATCTCTCCTAGACATTCCCAATAATGTGCCACAATTTGAATTCTTGGTGGAACAACTTTTAGTTCTTGCATATTATATTCTGGAGTCAGAAATGGTTTGTGAGCTTGTTGGGCCCAACACACCATAGTATCAAGACATATATGATTACCTTCAATCCCAGACCCTTCCCTCGAACCTTTCCAATAACCAATGAAAATCCTTTATCCACAAAGTCACCTGATACACCATCATCGGTGACACCCTATACCACTGCAGCTTTGACAATACCCTCCTTCGATGTCTCAACACTGACAAAGCATGAACAACCTTACATGAGGTACATGAGGGTATATGTGGATCCCATTCGAGTGGCTCTACTTAGCTAAGAAGATCATGAGACTTGGGTATTACTGGCTGATAATGGAAAAAGATGCACTTGAGTTTGTCAGAACATGTCACCAATGTCAAATACATAGTGATTTGATTCATGCACTAGCATAGGAACTTCAACCCATTACTTCTCCTTGGCCCTTCAAACAATGGGGACTTGACCTCATGGGGAAAATCCATCCCACCTCTTCTAATGGCCATAGATTCATTATCACCACCACTGATTATTTAACTAAGTGGATTGAAGCCATTCCCCTCACATACATAACCAACAAGCAAATTTCCAAATTCATCCTCAACTACATCATATGTCGATATGGTGTTTCGTAGTCCATCATTATAGACAATAGTCATCCCTTCAAAAATCAAGATGTCTGTGAGCTTTTGGAATGCTTCCACATCCAACATCACTTCTCCAAGCCTCACTACCCACAAGAAAATGGTCAAGATGAGGTGTCTAATAAGACAATTATCAAAATTCTTAAGAAGACCATCAATGGCACTGGCCGTGATTGGCATTTACAACTCAACCCTGCTCTGTGGGCTTACCACACTAGTATCCACATGCCTATAGGAGCACTCCATTCACCTTGGTCTTTAGAGATGAAGCCATCTTTCCCATCAAGGTCGAAATTCCCTCTCTCAGAGTCTCCTTGAAGGGCCTGATTAATGATGAAAGTATAGACAATCATGACTACATGAGTTGGAAATGTTAGAAGAACAAAGAAAAAATGCCTTAAATCATTTACAAGCATATCAAAATCACCTTTTCCGCATTTATAACAAGAGTCATGGTTTGAAACTTTGACATTGGTGACCTGGTCCTAATGTAAAACCCAAAGAATTAGTCTGACAAAGAGAAACCCAGCAAGTTTGAGCCTAATTGGTTGGGACCTTATATCATCACTGCCTCATTTAGTTATGGAGCTTACTAGCTAGCTACTCTAGATGTTGAACAATTGATAGAACCCATCAACAGTCTACATCTCCAAAAATTCTATGCATAGCATCAAAGAGCTAGGCTGAAAACCAAAAACAAAAAAAAATGACAAAAATAGTAAAGAGAAATAATTCATCGAATAGTGAAAACCTGGTAAATAGGTGCTTTGGATAAGTACCATGGTGAAAACCTGGTGAACAAGCACCATGTGTAGTCATTCTTTTCTTTGCCATCTACTTTCACTCTATCTACCTTAGTCCATAATAAACACCCACTTTTTTGGCACCATCACAACACTTGTCATGACATTCTATCTTTCCTTTCCATGGCAGATAATGCTTGACATCAAGTCTTACATACCATCCATCTGTCACCCCAAGCACATCCTTTTCCATATCCTTCAAACTTGGCTAGTCCTTGACCTGACTGAGGGAAATCCTTTATCACTTGACTGCAGTGGGTATCACACATGGTCTTGTCAATTGAAAAAGTCCTAAAAAAAGATAAAAAATTCATAAAATTCCTAAAAAAAGACAAAAAAATCATAAAAGTCCTAAAAAAAGAGAAATAAATCATAAACGTCCTATAAAAAGACAAAAAAGTCATAAAATGTCATGATAAAAAGACCTAAAAATCCTAAAAAGTTTTGAAAAAAATCCTAAAAATTGAAAAATGTCCTGAAGAAAATACAAAAAATCAAGAGATATCAAAAATCCAAAAAACAGAGTTAGAAGTCTACTATGTCAATCATGTCAGTCCTTGTCATTGTCGAACTAGATTGTCTTTGTGCATTGGCTATGTAGGCAAGGCTCATTTATGCACCCCTAAGACATTAGGTTAGTCCTTTTAAGTTTGTACAAATAAAGTCATGACTCAATCTTTTGTCTTCAAGATAAAGTCATTGGTCTTGTCAAACTATGAGGTCTCTGAGTGTATGGCATAGACAAGGCCATTAATCAATGAGCCCCCATGGCCGCACTAGGTCAATCTTGTTGGAGTAATAAAGTCATCACCTAATTAATTAATTAATTATTAATTAATTGGGTCACTTTATGCTTTAATACACTTAAGCTAAACTTAGGAGTGCTTTTATTTCATTATTTGCTTTATTTAATTAGTTTCTTTTTGCATGATTAAATCCTCTTATATTAGAACATGTTGTGTCATTCATTCCTATGAAGACACTTGTCATGTTCTAATCTAACCCTAATCTAGGGTTGGATTTCATGCTTTTCATAAGGATTGATTCATTGTAATTGTATTTTCATTCTCTACGACAACATATTCAATGTGACAGTTATTCACATAATGCATATTTGATGTTTTATCATATCTGAATTGTTGAGTAATAATATCTTGCTTTTTTTTTCATAGTGTAGACATGTAAAATATGCATACATTTCAATCCGCTAGTTTAATTAAATAACATTCATTTAATCAAATCTAACATTTCATCCTTCAATTAAATAAATTCACTTCATCATTACCTCATTTAAATAAATCAATTTTAATCAAACCATAACATTTCATCTTTCATAAACCATCTTCTAAGTTCATCTCTTACAAATTAATCCACCTTTATCTTGCATCATCCCTTTAATTAAATAAACCAAACTTTATTTAATTAAATCCCAAATACATTTTCCATCCCTTTTGATTTAAATTAATCAAAGTATTTAAATCAAATAAGTCAAAATCACCTAAATATCATCTAAGCTAATCTAATCCTGATTAAACTAATCTAACCGTGCCCATCACATCCTCTAGCTTTTCCCACTTGCACTAATAAAGAATTTTAATTCATTTATAAATTCATCATTTTCCCTCAACAAAGCATCTTTTTGAGAATATTCTCCAAGTTTGAATATGAAGACAAGTTGACTTGTCCCTTCCAACATGGCAATAACTTCTCTCTTACATGTCCCCCACTTAGCATTTAACTCTCAATTTCAAATTTGAATCTCCCCCTCTTTGGCACATTGGCCAAAACTTGCACATTCCTCAACCTATCATAATGTGACAAGTGGCTTCATCCCATTGGTCAAATCTTTATCCCACATTGCTCTATTTTGAACACTCTTAGCATTTGAAATTCTATAAATAGGGGGGCTTATTCTTCATCAAATGATCTCCACAATCTCATGCAAAGTCACTCTCTTCAATTGAGAACTGATATTTCCCACCTCATATCATCTTCAAAGCAGTTTCATATCAACATATCATGGAGTTTAACAAGGATTGGGAAAGGGATTCTTTCCATAGAAGCACCAATCCACTATGAGACAAATTTGGATTCATGTTGTTTATATGACTATTTAGCTTTTCTTATTGTTTTAATTTCTCATTAGCATATCTAACATGATGCAATATTTCATAGGGATACTAGATTTGTTATGTTTTATTTGACTTCAATAAAAATGCTTGTTAAAGACAAACATTATGCAGATTTGGCATCCACACATAGTATGATAGGTTTATTGTTGCAGGTGATTCTTGGAGCTATGGGAGTACATCCATCTGCTATAACATGGTATCAAAGCACCAAATCTACAATTGCCTTGTCCACTTTTTTCAAAGAAATCAACTCATGCATTAATATTTGTGATCCATGGTCAAATTTTGAGCATTCCATTGAATCCAGAGCTGCTAGAATAGTCAGGTTTTCCTTTCATTTCATCAAAAAAGGCCTCCGTTTGTTAGATTTGTGAGGGTTTGAAGTTTATGAGGGTTTCCAGATCCATAGCATACCTACAATTTTGGAGCATTTTGAGCCCAAACAGACCTCACCATTGCGTTCAGAGCATCCAAAAACTTCAAAATTGTCTATCAAATCATTGAAATTGGACATAGTGACTTTGGGAGGCAATTTTTTTCATTTTTGGGTCATACGGCCTTGTACAACATGCAATCCAAGAAAAAATAAAAAAAAATAAAATAGTGTTAATGGTGCAACCGTCAGTAAACTGCTAGCAGTTAATGCTAGTAGCTAGTCTAACTGCTAGGTTTTCCCCCAAACCCTTTTGGAGCAATTTTGGTATTTTGGCCATAACTTTTGCATCCGAACTTAGATTTTTGAAAACAAAATATCATCGGAAAGCTAGTTTCGAGCTCGATCTAGTGGTGCATGTTTTTTTTTTGGTTTTTCATTTATTTTTTGGTTTTTTCTAGTCAAATTCAGATCATCATTTTCGTGATTCTAGGGGCATATCTTTTGCATACGGTCTCCATTTTACGAAAAAAATAGGCATTGGAAATCTAGTTTAGTGCTCTACATAGTGATTGAACTTATTTTCCCATATTTTTCCCCAAGTATATTTTATTTAGCTTATAGTGTTTACACAATTTTCTTAATTACTTAGATGTTTTGGAACTTGGGAATGCTTTATTTGTATCATTTGGCTCTATTTCACATGATTTTCATGTAGTAAAGTTAGTTTTGTCATATTTTTTCATTTGAAGAGTAATCATGGGTTTTTCTACTCACCCTTCAGTTGTAGTCTTGGAACGGGATAATTATGAGTCATGGGCAAAGGGAATACTTACACATTGTAGGTGGCTTAATATTTTGCCTCATTTGTATGACCTCATACCTGAACCAAACACATTAGGGAGAAAAATAGCTTAGGATATCATTAGAGATCATTTAGTAGGACTTATATGTTCTAGTGTCAATTTTAACACTGTGTTGTATTGGACATTGATTGTCCCCACACACTTTGGACTCATATTTGGGAGATCCATGGAGATCCCAATCTCTCTTCATACCCAGAGGATCCTGCTTCAGATTGTCTCTTACCCATGGCTACTACAGATTGTATGCCCATTGGTGATGCTACATTAGAGGACCTAGAGTATCTAACATGTCTTACATGTTCTAATGGATCAGAGGCTTGTCTCCTAGTTCCTACTCTTCAAACTAAGATTACACATGCATCATCCATTGTTCTTGATGACATCAGTATCACCACATTGGCCCCTATGGATTCAGTTCAACATCATGACCATCTTGGTCATTCATTTTTTGCTACATCATGGGATTCTTATCTTGAAGACACAACATTGTTTGTTGAGTCTCACACTGCAAATCTTGAGGATTATATTGAGGACATACATCTCCTCTATCTTAACTGTCAAATTATCACTATATTCCCACCATTATTAGTGCATTCATAGGTTGTATTTTAGGAGTCTTCACATCAATTTGGATTTGGCATCATTTGTTTTAGTTCAAACACAAAGATTCTTTAGCATCCTATCATGGCACACATGTTGAGACAAATTGGTTCATCACTCTTCACAAGGTTTCTTCAACATTATCCTTTGCATCTATTTCTTCCCAAGGGGAGGAATGTTATTTGCTGCTTTAGGATCACTTTCTGGATTCTACATCAGGCATCCACCATTGTGACAAGAGTTTCATCATTGTGGGGGGCCTTCTAGTCTCTTTCTATCTCTCTTATGGAGACCATTGTATATGTACTTATGTGATAGAAGTTGTCTTTTGGGGGTATCACGTAATCCACCTTCTATCCTTCTTCTATTAGTGCATTACATTCTTTTCTTTTCTTTCTTTTGGAGGGGAGTTTTATTCCCATGTTCTTTTCTCCCTTTCTCTAGTTATGATAGTTTCATTTATGTACATGGGTACTGTTGGCCTCCTACAATGATTGAACAACTAATCCCATAAAGTTGTGATTTACAGATTGGACATCTAAGTTGGATAGATTTCTTAATCAACATGAAGGTACATTTAACTTGTCAACCTAGGGATGTGAACTTGAAATGGGTTAGCACCAAAGTAGCCATATTCATCCTATAGCTAACAAAGATGCACTACTGAAAGAAAATTGCTTGGAAAGAAATAAAATAAGTGTTGAGCATCAACCAAAAACTATACTAAGCTGAAATGCATGACAAAAATGCAAATCTGAGAGAGAAAATAGGAAACTACTATGTCTTCTTTAGCTATAGGAATAGTTATAGAATGGAATTCTAATGGCTCCAGGAATAGTTAGTGCTAGATTTTTAACTAATTCTTGAACAAAAACTATTAACTAAGCTAAAGGGTTGAATGCTCACCAAGTGGGCCCCTTTGGATGAGTATCCCTTAAAACTAATGTAAACTCAGATGCAAAAAATTATAAATTCATTTTACTCATTGGAAAACATGAGTGCAATCGAGTAGCATAACTGTATTACTAAGAAACTAGGAATGTGAATACAATAATCAGATTAAGCAATCCCCAAAAAAGGATCATTTGAGTCTTATTTATAGGAAGAAAAGATACTAACTAATCACCTAGCAAGGTGGTCAACTCCAACATATTAGGAGGATGCCACTTTAGGGAAAGCATGAAACATGGAGAGACGGTTACGCATGTGCATAATATGGTCAAGCATGTTTTCCCTTAACATAGATTTAGCACAACAATAATACATATATTTACTCAATGGACAATTAAGAGCATTTACAAGGGGGTTACAATTTGATTTGAATGAGGCATCTCCCACCATTGAGAGTCTTTCCTCCATTGACCTTCGAATGATCACCTTGTTGACTGGTATGGTGCACGACCAACTGGCAGAATCTTCTTGAATTTTGTAGGTTGCTAATTATATCTACATGAAAATATTAGTATGCACAACAATTGTATATATGTAACTATCTTAAAGTAGCATTCATTAATCCACATGTAAAATCAACACACATAGTTTATATAGCATGTCAATGTCATTAAAGAACACAAAAATAAGCTTATGCCCAATGTCTATGGTTTTGAGGAAATATTATAAAAAGGTCAGCATCCAAGTATCAAATTCTATGAAAAAAATAGCAAATAGACAATAAAATTCAATCAAAATCAAGTCATAAACTGGACTCATCACTCCTCCCAACCTAAGGATTTGTTGGTCCTCTAGAAGAAGGGTTGTTCCTTTGCTTTGTTAATGCCCTAAAGTTTTCAACTGCCAATTGTCCTACATTAGTTTCCAAAATTTCTGAATTATGGTCCCAATAGAACCCTTGTTGTTTGTCCAATCTACTCCATCTTTGTCTCTCTACAACTATATCATATCAATAATGTCTTAAATTTGGCATAGGCCATAAAATAATAGGTGGCTGAAAAGTTAGTGGGAGCCAAAATTGTGTCTTTTCCCTTCCAATCTGTATATATCTATCAACTCTCTTAATTGTTGCAGCATAGTTCTACATAGAGTGAGGCTTAGCTTCTTTTAACTCATCAGTTAGGTTGTTCCAACTTTGTGACAAGAATCCCATCACAGATTCCCCTTTGGTTTTTGCTACCTCCTCATATTCTTCATAAACTGCTTCTCTCTCAAACAAGATCCTGCTACCATAGCTTGGTTTATAAAGAATTATGTGCCAATCTATGAAAATGCTCCTTGGATTTCTAGATTCAGCCCTGATAGACAGGGGACTGTTGAATTCAATTTTCCTATAAGACTTGAATTGTTTTCCCCAAATAATCTCATTTTGTATCCAAGACATGAATTCCCTTAATTGGACATCCCCAACATACAATAGTGGATTCCAATCATGGTATTGGGTCACAAAATAATTATGTAAGTAGAATTCACACAACAATTTCTTTATTTTAGGAGGAGCATTTCAATAAGCATTGAAAAATTCAAGAGGAGTCTCAATGGAATGATTCAAACATGAAACGATCCTTGCTAGTTTAAAAGAAAGATTCTTCTGCTTCAAATACATGGCATAGACCCTTGGAGGAGTCATGCACTCTAATATCCAAGGTACTAGAGTTTCCATATTATCTACTTTCTCCTTTAAAGCAACAATTTTTGCATTCTTATCATTAATTTCTTCATCTCTCTTTTGGATTTCTTTCTTCAGCCTACATTTCTCCTCTTTGCATTCTTCTTCCCTCCTCTATATCTCTTTCCATAAATTCATAGCTACCATGTGCATTGAAAAATTAGAGGGCCTATGTATTCCTACCAGAATTTTTCCTGGCATTGTTGCTTGCTCTTCATGTGGCTCCTACTGCAGGGATCTTGTTTGTTTAGCCAATTCCTTCTACAAGGGTACTAACTATTCTCCAAGTTCTATTTGCAAGACCTCTTGTTCTTGTCTTTTTTTTGCTGTAGGAACTCTTTCTTTTGCTCTTGCTACAGGAGTTCCTGATTTTCCTCAAACTCTTGAATTTCAACTTGTTTAGCATTGGTAGCAAGGTCTGCCAATGTTATATTTGTTGCTTCCTCAAATATGTCTCTTTCCTCAACATTCACCTACCCCATTGGGGCCTTTGTGTCCTCTTGTGATGTTTCTCTAGTCCTAGGGATTTCTTGTGGAGACACACCAAAGGCTAGACTAGCTAGTCTCAATTTTCTAGGAGGGCTCTCATGTTCTTCATTGGCTCTAGGAAGAATAGTGTCAGCCTTCCATTTTTTAGAGTTTGGAACTTTCTGATTGTAGTTCACTTTTTAGCTTTACCCTTCCTTATTTATGCCTTGTTCTTCTATTCCTTAGTTTGAATCGGTATGCTAAGAGGAACATCATCATTAGAATCTGAAGATGAACTTTCTTTGTCTGAATCCTCTACCTCAAAAGAGCTAATTTCTATGGTTTGTTTAGCTATAGGAGGATTTTCTCTAGGCCCTACGCTAGAATTTGAGGCACCAGGAGTAGCTTTAGTCATGCTCAATCTTTTTCTAGCCCTATGAGGTTAGGGAAAAACCCTAGGACACATATGCTCAGATCTAATTTGATCAATATTTAAGAATACTTCCCAAGTCATGGCAGACACATCATGCAAAGACTTTTTAACTAAAAATTTGATCAGACAATGGTGGGAAATGGAATTATCCCTACCTTTTGGGTCTCAATCACCATGATTGAGAGAAGGTGGTATAGCATGTTTGGCACATTCATTCTTCTCGCATGCCTCATATGATTTAGCAGTTTGAAGTGTACAAAATGTAGGTTTGATTAACAACCTTCATAGGTAATGTACCTCACAACATGAAAAACTACTTGCTTCCACGAATCAAGCAAAAAATTTCTTTTTGCACCTTGTATTTCCACACTCAATGGATGGTCACCAGGTTCTATAAATTCAGCCCTAACTGACCTGGTGTCTTTAGAAGCAGGGTAATTTTCCCCATCGGCAGGAAACCCTATAACTTATGCGATTCTTTCTTCACTAGCCATTACTTCTAACCCTTTTACTGTGGCCTTTCCTTTAGACAGTGTTTGGAAAAATTCCAATGCAACATCTTCATTAAAACCATGCAACTTTAGGAGATAATCTAACCATCCACAATTTCTGAGCTCAACCAAGCTAGGTGCATCCTGCAATAATGCATCATGAACCATGGGTTCATTTTGAATTAACCCACCTCCCATTGTTCAGCTATCTACAAATAAACAATCACTTTGCAAGTTTTTTCTTCCTACAATCTTCGTCTGATAGCTAAACTTCTCCTTCTTGCAATGCTGCCAAATTTCCAATGCAAGTATTGTTTGAATTTTCCTTTTTGGCAACTTAGGATTATGACAAGAACAATAATGTCAATAAAGGAGTAATAAATGAAGACTATGATCGAGAAAAATGGTGGTGGTTGATATCACTTCACACATGTGAGCCGTCATCTAGTCACTTAGAATTCAAATCAACTCAATTTAAACTTTGCTAATGTGAACCAATATGGACAAACATGTGGACATAGTATTCACACTTCCCCCCAACCTAAATTTGAGCATTTGTCCTCACATGCATGATAGTTATGACAATTGACAGGTTAGGTAATAATGACATGCTATGGAGAACGTCTATATTAATTCACAAGAATTAAATGAATGTACTAAAAGAAAATTAAGAGATAACAATTTGATGTGCATGTACCTAGATTCTTGGAAGATCTACTACAAAGATTATGGAAAAATTATCGGTCACCTTTGAAGAGGTCAATTGAGCAATTAAAGAAAGTGAAGTGGAATGGAGCAAAGTGATGATGGAATGAAGTGAAAGGATGGCGTAATGGAAGAGAGAGAAAGGTGGAAATGGATGGGCGAATGGGTGGAGAAGTGGACCCCTACAAAAGTGGAAGTCTTTATTATGACAAGTTACGTACCTCAGTTAGCCAGAAGGAGGGATACTAGGTCCACTTTTTTTTACTGCAAGAAGTTCAAGTGTTGCATGATGAGTGAATTGTTGCAGGAATTCCTCCTTGGAAGTTGTCTTGTAAACCTGAGGCGATAAGCGTTGAAAAGTAGCTTAAATCTGACAAGGTCTATGGTGGTGAGATGAACAACACCATTGGGGAATACTTTAGTAACCTCATATGGTCCTAGCCACCCTATCTACAATTTTCCTACATTATCTTGATACCTTGAGTCAATCATAGAGTAGGGCCCAATCTCCTGGCTGGAATTTCTTGTCCTTGATGAACTTATCATACCACTTTATTTTTTGATTCTGCACTACCTTTGTATGATGCAAGGTTTCCTTGCTCATTTCATCCAATGCATTGAGCTAAATGATTATGTCACTTTGTGCTTCAGAGATATCCATCCCCAAGTCTATTGTGGTTCTAAGAGTCTTATGCTCAAATTCAATGGACATCATACTTATCTTTCCATACAACAAATCAAAAGGAGTGAAGCCTATTGTTATTTTCTAGGTTTTCCTATAGGCCTAGATAGCTTCTGGCAACCTATTTGTCAAAACCTTCTTATGAACAACCACTGTTTTGGTCAAAATTGCTTCAATTTGTTTGTTGGTCACCTCAACTTGGCCATTGGCTTGTGGGTGATAAGAAGTAGACTTCTTGTGTCTTATGTTGTACTCATTGACCAATGCTACAACAAGGGTTGAAGTGAATTGAGCCCCTTGATCAGTCACTATCTCTCTTGAACCCCATATCGTGTGAAAATCTCCTTATAAAGAAATTCAACAACCTTATTATCTCTTGCATGCTTCATGGCCTTAGCTTCTACCCACTTAGTTACATAATTAGTGCGTACTAGGATATAGGACTTATCATTGGATGGAGGATCAATGGGTCCTACAAATTCTAATCCCCACTTATCAAATGGAGTGATTACTACTTGGGGGTAAAGTGGCATCTCGTCAGATTTGGTTGGCTTGCCCATCCTCTGACATATATCAAAATTTATTGTATATCTCCTTGCATCCTTGTGGAGTGTTGGCTAGTAATATCTTGTATTCAGAACCTTCATCATTTTCCTCTTGGCTACAAAATTTCCTCCACATGGTTCATTGTGGCATGCATGCAAATATCATATGTCTCATCTTCCCTCACACATCTCCTCATTACATGGTATGGCCCAGTGTAAAACAAACATCCTACAATCCATGAAAAAGGGAATGATTTTTCAATGAGCACCCTTCTCTATTTTGGAGAGAAGTGGGGAGGAACTCTCCTTGTGACCAGATAGTTAGTTGTGTCAGCACACCAATGTGTTTGCACAGTAATGGAAAATAAGTGCTCATCAGGGAAAGAGTCATCTATGACCCGATTATCTTCTGATATAGTTAGCCTTGAAAGAAATTCTACAACAACATTGGCCTTCCTTGGTTTATCTACAATGGTTATGCCAAACTCCTACATCAGTAATAGCCATCTTGTTAACCTACCTAATATGAGAGGTTTATTCATGAGATACTTAATGGATGCATGATCTGTGTGCACAAAGATTTTTTAGCCTATTATGTAGTGCTTGAATTTAGTGAGGGCATAGATCACTACCAACATTTCCTTTTCTATCACTATATAGTTTAATTCAGATCCTTGCAAGTTTTTGTTGACAAAGTAAATAGCATTTTCAATAGCTCCTTGTTTCTGCCCCAAGACTGCTCCTATGGCGTAGTCTGATGCATCTGTGGAAACAAGGCTCCCAATTAGGACATTTGAGTAAAAGAGCATGAGTCAAAGCTACCTTCAAATTAGAAAATTCCTCAGCACAGTCTTCTATCCACTAAAATTCAGCATCCTTAGTGAGAAGAGCATACAATGGAGTTGCTATTTTGTTGAAATCCTTGATGAAATGCATATAGTAGCTTGTATGGCCCAAGAAAATCCTAACATCTTTTTGTTTTGCAAGTATAGGTTGATTAGTAATCGCCTTGAAATCTTTGTAGGATCTACTTGAATTCCTTTGTGAGATATGTAGTGGCCAAGAACTACACCTTATTGCATAATCATGAAGCACTTTTCACTATTGAGAGATAGATTATGTTCTTCACATCTCTTTACGACTCTCCTAAGATTCTCCAATGCTTCATTGAAATCAGCACCATAGGTGGTAAAGTCATCCATATAAATTTCCATGCAATCATGAGAGATGTCTGAAAATATGCTAATGACTTCCCTTTGAAAAGTTGCAGGTGCACTACATAATCCAAATGGAAGCATTGAATAAGCATAGGTCCCCCATGGACAAGTAAAGGTGGTCTTCTCCTCGTCCTTTGCAATTTGGATCTAGTTATACCCATTGAATCCATCTAGAAAATGAAAATATTGTTTTCCTACAAATGAGTCCAAAAATTGATCTATGAAAGGTAAGGGAAAATGGTATTTTTTGGTGGCAGCATTGAGTTCCCTATAATCAAAACAAACTTGCCACTTCCCTCCCTTTTTGGGTACAATACCCAATGGAGACACCCACTGGCTATCTAAAATGGAGTAGATAAATCCTGCATCTAACAATTTTTGTAGTTCCCATTTTACAATTTCTCTTAGTGTAGGGTTAATTCTTCTATTTGGTTGTCTCATTGGGGTACAATCATTTCTGATGTAAATTCTATGAGTGCAAAGCTAAGGTTCCAAGCCCTTCATATCATGATAGTCCCATGAAAATTCATGTTGGTGGGTTTTCAATAAGTTTGTTAATGACAACTATTGTTCTTCACTCAATTTGATATTAATATTTAGATATTTTCCTTCTGACACTTGCACTTGTGTAGTTATCTCTACCATAGTTGCTTCACTAATACTTGGTACTTTGAGTTCATGTGGCAGTAATGTATGAGACATACCTATTGTTGTAGGAAGTTTTATTGCAGGAAGAGTGGGCATAAGTTCTTTACTGGATCAATAGAATGAGAGGATGATGCTTCCTCTACTTCACAATGGTTCTAGATTATGTTATACAATACTTCATCTTCCTCTTGAAGCTGCATGAAAGAGCTTCTGCCTAATATCATCGACTGTGCCACAAAATTAACTTCGTCAACCTCTTCACCAACATGTGGCCATATGGGGTTATCCATGTCATGGGATGGCTAAGCTAGAGGGTAAAGGACAAAAATTTTGGTGCTCTTTCCATTGGAAATGGTCATGTCTCCTAACCTACATCCAATATAGGCATTTGTTGTTGCTAACCATAGCCTTCCTAGAATAATAGGATACCTGCCTAGTGTAGCTTTGGGAGAAAAAATCATGAAATTTGTTGGGTATTCCATGAGTTTAGAGTTACCACAAGATCCTCTACTATACCATCAGGCTTAATAGTAGAACTATAAGCAAGCTATAGGATAGTAGGAGTAGATCTCATGCTTGCAACGTTTACTTGTTGTAGGATGTCCTTTGCCATTACATTTATTATTGCTCCCAAATCAATCAAAGCATTTCTTATTTGGGTCCCATTTATAGCAACTTCCACCACAGGACTTCCTAGGTCATTGAACTTGGGACAGTCACTTTCCCAAGCATGATGTTAGCCAGTTGTCCCACCACATGAACCATAGTGGGGTCTTTCTTTTTCCTCCTTGACTTCTTAAGGCATGCTTCCTTGATTGCCTTTCCATAGATTGGAACATCATTTATGGCCTAAAATAGAGGTATCTAGACACATATGTGCTTCAATTGATCTAGAATTTCAAAGTTGGTTTCCTCTTTCTCTTCTTTTTTCTTAGCAACTTCTAATCTCTTAGGAAATGGTGGTTCTTGTTCAGTCTGTTGGACTAGGACTGGTTCAGGATTTTTAGGTGCACTGGGATAAATGGGGACATTCAGATACTCCTCCTCCTCTTCTACAAGAAGTTTAGTAATAATGGTTGTGGAAGGAGCTAGAAAAGTAGTTCTTGAATGCAAGTGGCTGTCACTTACACTCACAACATATGTAGGGAATTGGTTTAGATCAATAGAATATACTGGTTGTTGCTACTATGGTTTGTTATTTGGATTAGGTGTGGGTTGAGCTAGTAGTTGATTAGGTCTAGGTGTATTTGAACTTGCATTAATAGGAGGAGGAATTATAGCAAGTTCTTGGGGCTGAGAAGTTGGCTGCATGTAATTAGTGTTCTGGTTTGGCCATTATTGTCCTCCCCTCCATTGATTTGTCTGTTGCCAATTTCCCGAAGGTGGCTGCCGGTTCCCATGAAATTGCTACCAATTCCCATGAGGTTGTTGCCACTAGGATGGAGATTTTTGGTGGTTAGGCCAGGTATTTGGAGGGTTACTCCAAGCATGTGGTGGATATCCTCCATAATTGGATGGATATGGGGGCTATCATTGGTTACCATATCAATAAGAATTAAAATATGGCCCCACAAAAGAGAGTGGATCTGGTGGCATACCTTTTCTTGGATCCCATGGCCTCCTTTGTGCAACATAGTAGACTTGATCTTCTTCAGCCTGGATTGGCTTGAACTCAGGTGGAATCTACTTACTTTCAATATTAGCTACCATCTTGCATCTGCAGTCCTTCTTTTGTTTGCAAAGAGGGCAATATTCTACCAACATTTCCTCTGCCTCCTCTTGTTTCTTTTTGGCCTGAAGTGCATCCAGCTAAGTAGCCAAATTGTTTATAATGTCTTGCTTGAATCCTGGAAACAAGTGAATAATCTCTATTCTTGAAACTCCACTAGTAGATGACTTACCCATAGAAGATTGGTAATCTTTGCCTTTCATTGAAGCTACCCTAGAATAGTTCTGACATATCTTCTTAATATCCTTCCAAGGAACTTGGGTGATATCTCCTCCTTCCATAAGGTCCAAGACATCAGTACAATTCTCATTAATTCCTCTAAGAAAAAGTAGCTTTTGTGAGTCTTCATTAAGTGTATGGTGTGGAGATTTCTGTAGGTAGAACAAAAACCTTGAAATATAATCCTTCAAGCTCTTATCTTCATTTTATTGCATCCTAAAAATGCCATCTCTTCTCATGTCACTGCCCCTATAGTATTCCTTGTACTTTTCAAGGAACTTTGTCTTCATTTCCTCCCAAGTCTCCATAGTATTTATGCCTAGGCTCATGAATCATCTTAATTATGCTTCTTTCAAGGTGGTAGGAAATAGCTTGAGCCTATGGGCATCAATGGTATAGTCATAACTCCTACAAATTACATCAAACTCGAACAAGAAATTATTAGGATCTTCTATGACAAGTCCATAGAACTTAGGAAGGATTGAAGAAGGGATATTTTCAAGGTTGTCAACTTCATTCTGATGAGCAATGGGGAAAGGAAAAGCTGGTTGGTTAGGTATGTTCCTATTTGCATCACCCATGCCTGCCTAATGTAGCTTCAAAGCAAAGGGATTTTCAAGTTGATTTTGGACTTCAGAGGAAATTTTAGAACTGGTTAGATCAGGAAATGAATCAACAAAGGGGTGTGGATCTTCTTCTTCTTCTTCTCTTGATAGGTTTTGATACTCAACTAGCTGGAATGGTTTAGGATTATTAGGAAGGAATCTCCCATGAGTGTCTCTCCTTCCTCCTCTATGCATACAGTATCAACTCACTATCAGCCAGCTCACACAAAGAATTGGAAAAAAAATGGTGGATCATTACTTTCCTAAATGAGGGGTTTACTAAGAACAAAATTTCAGAAATACTACAGTAAGAAAACTATCAATGACTCCAAAGAGCTCCCTAGTTTGACACCATCCTTGGAAACGACACCAAAAATGTTAGCTTCCTATAATGATTCAAAACCTAAGCCTATAAAGCTATGATTTAGAGATTGGACATCTAACCTAAATATTTTTCTTAATCACCATGCAGGTGCATTTAACTTGTCAACCTAGGGACATGAACTTGAGATGGGTCAGCATAGTATGTGCACTAAGGATCCAAAGTAGCCATATTCATCCTATAGCTAGGAAAGATACAATATTGGAAGTAAATTCTTGGAAAGAAATAACATAAGCGTTGAGCATCAACCAACAACTATACTAAGCTGAAATGCATAACATAAATGCAAATCTGAGCAAACAAACATGAAACTACTATGTCTGCTTTGGCTGCAGGAATAGTCACAAAATAGAATTCTAGTGGCTACAAGAATAGTCAATGCCAAATTCTTAACTAATTGTTGAACATAAACTATTAACTAAACTAAAGGGTGGAATGCTCACCAAGTGGGCCCCCTTGGATGAGTATCCCTTAAAACTAATGTAAACTTAGATACATGAACTTATAACTTCATTTTATTCATTGGAAAACATGAGTACAATCGAGCAACATAATTGTATTACTAAGAAAGTAGGAATGTGAAGACAATCATCAGATTAAGAAACTCCCATAAAAGGAGCATTTGAGTCTTATTTATAGGAAGAAAAGCTACTAACTAATCACCTAGCAAGGCGGTCAACTCCAACAAATTAGGATGATGCCACTTTAGGGAAAGCATGAAACATGGAGAGGGGTTATGCATGCACGAAATTTGGTCAAGCATGTTTTCTCTTAACACAGATTTAGCACAACAGTAACGCCTATATTCTCTCAACAGACAATTAAGAGCATTTACAAGGCGGTTACAATTTGATTTGAATGAGGCATATCCCACTGTCGAGAGTCTTCCCTCCATTGACCTTTGAATGATCACCTTGTTGACTATTATGGCGCATGACCAACTGGCATAATCTTCTTCAATTTTGTAGGCCACTAATTATATTTGCATGACAATATTAGTACACA
The DNA here is from genome assembly GCA_007258455.2 of Sequoia sempervirens. NCBI lineage: Eukaryota > Viridiplantae > Streptophyta > Pinopsida > Cupressales > Cupressaceae > Sequoia > Sequoia sempervirens. Next base: position 120,444,833 of record VDFB02353493.1, read on the forward strand.
CAACAATTACATATCTGTAACTATCTTAAAGTAGCATTCATTAATCCACTTGTAAAATCAACACAGATAGTCATATAGCATGTAAATGTCATTAAAGATCATAAAAATAAGCTTATGCCCAATGTCTATGGTTTTGAGGAAATATTATAAAAATGTCAACATCCAAGTATCAAATTCTATGACAACAATAGAAAATAGACAATAAACTTCTATCAAAACTGATTCATAAACTGGACTCATCAGGTACCTCATAGACTGCTAGGGCGGGACCCATTCATGCATTCATTCAAGTATTTATTTATATCATAGTTTAGTTTCTCCCTAGTTCATCTTAAGGGGGGGTGTTGGAGTAATAAATTCATCACCTAATTAATTAATTAATCATTAATTAATTGGGTCACTTTATATGCTTTAATATATTACACTTATGCTAAACTTAGGAGTGTTTTTATTTCATTATTTTCTTTGCTTAATTAGTTTCTTTTTGCATGATTATAGCCTCTTATATGAGAACATGTTGTCTCATTCATTCCTATGAAGACACTTGTCATGTTCTAATATAACCCTAATCTAGGGTTAGCTTTCATCCTTTTCATAAGGATTGATTCATTGTAATTGTATTTTCATTCTCTGCGGCAGCATATTCAATCCAACAACTATTCACATAATGCATACTTGATGTTTTATCAGATCTAAGTTGTTGAGTAATAATATCTTTCTTATTTCTTCATAGTGTGATAGGTTTATTGTTGCAGGTGATTCTTGGAGCTATGGGAGTACATCCATCTACTCTAACAAGTCCATTAGGGTTTATGACATTGCACTAGCACACACGTAAAATGTCTTCAAGTCAAAATAATAATTTAAAAAAAAACAACTCCTAAAACAAACTTGGCAATCATTTAATCCACATTTCAGTCAATTCTGTCATATAGTCAACTCCAGTCAAACTCAGTCAAACTGTCACCTCTTGGTTATTCTTTAGATGTGTCCTTCTGAAGAGCAACCCCTATCATTTATTGATGCCTTAGGATGTGTCCCTCCTAGGAATCGTAACTATCATTTTGCATTTTGAGGGATTCTCATGGCATTTGAGAATTGTTCCTCTCGATATCAACATCATTCAAGATGTTTCCTTCCTGAATTTGGAATTACATAGCATTCATCATCTAGACTTCATCACATCTTGACATCAAAACACTTGACATTTAGACACACTTGGAAAACACTTTGCAAAACACTATCTTTTGGAAAATTTCCTTTGATTTGTCATCATGCTACTAGTTCCTTGAGGATTTCCTGACAATAGGATTTAAGGGAGAAACGATGTTTCATGGCTTGTCTTTCTTGTTTGTGGTTGGTTGTGCCAAAAGGATTGGGGCAATTGAATTCCTAGTATGAGTCATGATCATCCTTGTCTGTGACTACTTGTCTCATGTGATGGTATGACCTTGCACACCATTGATTTATGTCATATCATGGTGTTTGTTGGCCATCACAATAATCCACCCAATGATGATTAGAGAAAAAACTATTAGTTCTTTGGAAAAATATTGAAGAATTTTTTCTCCACACTAACATCCCTTTCCTTCTGTTTGTCACTTCTCTTCTTCTGTCTCCTGATGATATCATGTGACATACAAAAATATAATCACATACATGATCATATAGACATTGCATTATTTCATTATACATTTACATACATGCATTCACCTAAAGTGCAATTAAACATTTAGTAAGGCATAAATTCATTAAACATCCATTTACATATTTGCATCCACATTATTAGCATACATATATCATTTGCATTCATATAACATTAAAGTGCATTAAACATTTTCATACATTGTCCATATCATTAATGCATACATAACATAAAGCATCACATGTCTCATTATCTATACATATTTAGTCATGCATCAATGCATCCATCATCATAAACATGGCATTCATTAGAATCAAAACATTATGCATACACAGATAACATCGTCGTCATCATCATCACCATAAAATAGTCATCATACATAACATAGGATCATCATGGCATCTCATCATAAATAACCATCATAACTACATACATCACATAAAATATAAAATGTATCATCATAGGAATCATCATCAGAAATGCATATATCACATAAACATAATCAAATCATAATGCATCATCACATAACACACAACATTTAGTTCATTCCAAAATTGCATCATATATAACTCAAAATAATGTCATAGGATAGAATCTCGAGGTCTCCAAAAAATAGAGCTCGCAAGCTTGATGGTCTAAATATAAATGTCCCAACATAATGTCTCAAACATAACAACAAGATAACAATTCCCTAAGTTGTGCTCTCCTCATCCCCTCAAGGAGAAGAACAGGGTGACTGATGAATTGTGGCAAGAATTGATGGTATTTGAGAGGCCATGATAGGTTGAGTCTGTAAGGCTGATGGATCAATGACCGGTGGTTGGTTGTGTTGGGATATGTGACCTGAACCTGATGATCCATGGCTATGGATCGATCTGTGGCCCAAGGAATGCATGTGACTATGATGGGACCTATGCCCTGAAGGTTTCCCTGATGATGTGGACCCACCCACACTGCTCCAACTATGGCTACTGTTGCTCCTGCTACTACTGCTTGAACCACTACTTGTCCCTGATAGAGACCGAGATAAACCAAGATCCCATTTATTTTTTGACACTTCTCTCTCATACAACATCTGATACTATCCTTAGCTCGTATTGACTCTGGACAACTCCCTCA